>VBSM01003199.1:6343041-6354629 GCA_008086735.1 Cheirogaleus medius | reverse complement strand
AAAAAAAAAAGAAACAAGAAAAACAAAGAACAACAAAAAAAGAAAATACTGAAGATTAAACACAAAGTAAAAATCTTAAAAGCAACTAGAAAAAAAGACATTATCTATAGGTAATGACAACTCAAATCAGAACGAATTTCTCATCTGCAATCACGAAGGCCAGGACTGAAGTGCACAAAATTTTTCAAGTGCCAGAAAAAACCCCTTTCATTACAGCAGCCATCCCAACCTTTTTAGCACCAAGGACTGCTACCATAGAAGAGAATTTTTCCATGGACAGCGTTGGGGGATGCAGAGCTTATGCGGTGATGTAGGCGACAGGGAGCAGCTATAAATATAGACAAAGCTTCAGTTTTTGGCTCTCCTACTGCTGTGCAGCCTGGTTCCTAAGTTTCATGGAGGACAATTTCTCCACGGGAGTGGGGAGAGCTCAGGCGGTGATGCATGGCCTACTTCCTAACAGGCTGTGGACTGGTACCAGGCTGCAGCCCGGGGGTTAGGGACCACAGCATTACAAAATTCTATGGCAATAGAAAATATTCTACAGAAATGAAGAGTAAGTAATGACATTCTTAGTAAAATATAAGGCAATTTATTATCAACAGATCATTCCTAAAAGAATACCTACAGGAAGTTCTCTAACCAGAAAGGAAATAACATGAAGAAATTCTGAACAACAAAAAGAGGAGCAATTAAATGGGAGAAATGAGGTAAATACAAAAGCCTACTGTTCTCTTCAAGCTTAAATTATGTTTGACAGTTAAAGCAAAAATTACAACTATCTGATGTGCTGCTCAATGTATATAGAAAAAATATGTAAGATAATTGTATAATAATGGGGGAAGACCTATACAATTATAATTGTATTGCAAAGGGAGAAGGTTAAGATACCTAAAGGTAGATAGGTTTTTATATTTTACTCAAAGTGGTAAGATGTTAACAATATAGTATGACAAAATTTATAAATGTACATTGTAATATCAAGGGCAACCACCAAAAAAAGCTATCCAAAGAGATACTCTCAAAGACACTAATACATGAAAATGGAATTCTAGAACATGTTGACATAAGCTATAAGGAAAAATAAAACAGAGAAATGAAAAGCAGAACAAAGAGAATACACAATAAAGTACTAAATCAAGTAATAAACAGCAGAAAACAAGTAATAAAATGGCAGACTTAATTATATCAATAATTACATTAACGTAAGTAAATACACCAATTAGAGATTGGCAGAGTAGGGGGAAAAACTCATGACCCAACAATATAAAAGAAACTTATTTCAAATATAATGATGTATGTAAGTTGAAAGTAAAGGGATTAAAAAAAAGATATATCATGTAAACATAATTTTAAAACTTACCATAGGAAGTTCTCTAACCAGAAAGGAAATAACATGAAGAAATTCAGAACAACAGAGTTGTTTTACTTGTGAAAGCAAGTAATTTTACCAGGGACAAAGGAGGACATTACATAATGTTCATGAACAAAAGAACTTAGCCAAAAAAACATGAAACAAAAATTAACAGAACTGGAAGAAAAACTACAAAGGCACAAATATAACTAGGGATGCCAATACCCCTCTTAGCAATTACTAGAATTATTAAACAGGAAAATCAGCCAAGATAGAAAAGAACTCAACAATATATCAACTAATAGGATCTAAATGACATTTCTGGAACATTCTTCTCAACAACAGCAGAATATATTAAATATACTCTTTCTAAGTGTCCATGGAACATTCATAAGACAATTAGTATCCTGGGTCATAAAATAAACCATACCAAATTAAAAATAACTGAAATCATGTATGTGCTCTGTGACCATAATGAAATGAAAATAGAAAACAGTAAGAGAAAGACAGGGGGAAAATTTTGGAAATTAACCAATTTTCAAGTAATCCACAGGACAAAGAGAAGTCAAGAAATAAAAAGCAATGCACTAAAAGAAAACTGAAAATATCAAAATTTGTGGAATACAGTCAAAGCAGCTCTGACAGGAAAATCTGTAAACCTAAATGCTTACATAAGAAAAAGGGAAGGCTGGGCACGGTGGCTCACGCCTGTAATCCTAGCACTCTGGGATGCCAAGGGGGGCGGATTGCTCAAGGTCAGGAGTTCAAAACCAGCCTGAGCAAGAGTGAGATCCCATCTCTACTAAAAATAGAAAGAAATTAATTGGCCAACTAAAAATATATAGAAAAAAATTAGCCGAGCATGGTGGCGCTTGCCTGTAGTCCCAGCTAACCAGGAGGCTGAGGCAGGAGGATCGCTTGAGCCCAGGAGTTTGAGGTTGCTGTGAGCTAGGCTAATGCCACGACACTCAAGCCAGGGAAACAGAGTGAGACTTTGTCTCAAAAAAAAAAAAAAAAAAGATAAAAGAAAAAGGGAAGGTCTCAAATCAATAGTCTAAGCTTCCACCCAAAGAAAATTAGAAAAAGAGCAAAATAAACCAAAAGAAGGGAGTAATTAATACAGGTAAGAGCAGAAGTCTGAGTATTTGAAAACAAAAACCAGATAAAATCAGTGAAACAAAAATTAGGTTCTTTGAAAAGATCAATAAAATTTGACAAACCTCTAACCAGACTAACAAAAGAGAAGACACAAATCTCCAATTACAGAATTGAAACTGAAGATATCACTATACATTCCAAAAACACTTGCAAGGTAAGAGAATAAGAAAAATCCACCCACATAAATTTGACAACTTGGATAAAATAGACTAATTCCTCAGAAAGCAAAAACCTACTTGTAAAGTTTTCTGGCGGTGAAAGAAGCAGAAAGAGAGAGAGAGAGTGGGGCCAAACAACGTGGCTTTATTGAGCGCTCCCCGGGAGAGGTTCGCAGGTCCCAAGAGAGGGGGGGCCGAGAAGACACGCCCATTTTAAAGGGGTGAGGGCCTTTATACTGTTTGGGGCAGGCTAGGCACTTTTGGCGGGAAGAGCTGGGGGTTTTCTACTGTGGCCTTTGGCGGTTATTGAGAAACAGGAAGGGCTGGCGGTATTTGCGGAATCCAGGAACCAAAAATTTCTTATCCGGGTGGACATCCGGGTGTGGCTGTTCTCAGCCGGCCTGGCAGTTGTCCTTGGCGGGTCTAGTCTCCTGAGCCTTTTCTTTTTGATCTAGGGAAGGGAGGGGAGCCCACTACCACCCTTACACTACTAAAATCCACCCAGTATGAAGTAGATTAATCTACTCAATATGAAATAGCCATAGAATAATATAAAACACTGAAATTGTGGTTTTAAAATAAACCTCCCAATACACAAAATCTCTTGGGCCTGATGATTTAAATGTCTACAAAACATTTAAATGAGAATTAAGAAAATACTACTTAATCTTCCTCCAGAAAATAGTAGAGGACAGAAAACTTCCTAACTTACTCTATGAAACCAAGATTAGCCTGATACTCAACCCAGACAAAGATAGTACAAAAAAGAAAACTACACACCAATATATTCCTCATGAACATAGATGTAAAAATCTTCAACTAAATATTAGCAAATGGAATTGAGCAATATCTCAAAAGGATTATACACAATAACCAACTGGGGTCATTCCCAGAGATGCAAGGCTGGTTCAAAGCTCAAAAATCAATCAAGTGATGATATACAGGAAAGAGCTCCATGGACCTGCTCCCAAGCAAAATAACTATTACTGGTGAAAATTATAAAATAAAAACAAAAAGCAAGAATCTAAAGTCTCAAGGAATTCTTCTATAAGAGCTGCACAATAAATACAATAGCGCTTATTCAAGAAAGCCTGCAAAATCTCAGTAAGAACAGCCTAAGTCTGACACACTTGAGCCACAGCTCCTTCCTTTCTCCCTCCCAGGCCAATGCTCCACTCTGGGTAAGTGTGGCCAGGAAGATGGCAATCCCTCTTTCCCCCCATCCTAGTCAAGGGATAAGGGAGAGGCAAGGCACTAACATTTCTCATGCTTCCCAAAAACATGTTATAGCTTAAATTCCAGGGTGGTGTGGCAAAGAGGTAAAAGGTAACTTTCCTCCATCCAGCTCTCACAGAGTGAGACTCTACTTTAAAGTCAAAGAAAGTCATGAATACTGAGCCTCAGTTGCCCTTGCCTCAGCTCACTCATAGGGCAGAAATTCCATGCCAGGCGAGGCAAGCCATGTATACCAGAGGATACTGCTCCTACCCATTACCCTGCTTGTAAAGCAGGAGTATCACTCCAAAAGAAGACCACTCACTGTCCCCATCCCAGCTTCAGTGCAGTGGAGAAGTTTTGTTAAAGAGAGATAAGCCACAAGAGCAGAGTGCTTTGAAGATTTTGGTGGTGAACAATTAGGAGGAGGCTGGTAGCTCTGTGACAGCAAACAACCACAGGTCAGCTAGTTTATCAGAGATAACCATTGACATAGGAAGATAAGATAAACATGATAAGAAGAGCCCTCTCCTGGGACTGCGGCAAACCTCAAAGATTGGCCTCCGAAACTATCCCTGCAAAGGGGCCCAGACTTAATTGGATTAAGACTGTGAGACAATTTACGCCCTATTTTTGCATTAATGAAAACAATATAGCAATCAGACAATTATTAAAACATAATAACTGCATGTGAAACTGACAGAGACAGTTAACCTACAGAAAAATCAAGAAAGTAGACAAAAGAGAGCCCTGATAAACCACCGTCATCCCCATGGTGAATGTGTGCATGCCCAATGCTATGAACTCTGAGAAGCAACATCAGAGGTGAGAAGCAACATCAGACGCTTCATACTGAGGGGGAAACACTTTACTAAAACAGTTTAGTGAAATAACTGAAAAAATGAACAAGCAAATAACAAAATAACAAGCCTTGGAAGGGAGAGTCAAAGTAGTTACAATCTAAAATGTCCAGTTTACTGCTATAAACATTCAGGTACAGGTGTCATTCTGATATAATGACTTCTTTTCCTTTGGGTAAATACCTAGTAGTGGGATTGCTAGATTGAATGGTAAGTCTACTTTCAGTTCTTTTAGAAATCTCCATACTGTTTTCCATAGAGGTTATATTAATTTACATTTCCCCAAACAGTGTATAAGCCTTTCCTTTTCACTGCATCTGCACCAACATAATTGCAAAAGATAAGGAATCAATCAAGTGCCCATCAACTGATAACTAATGAGTGGATTAATAAAATGTGATATATATATATATATAATGGAGTACTACTCAGCAATAAACAGGAATGAAATGTCCTTTGCAGCAACTTGGATGGAACTGGAGACCATTATCCTAAGTGAAGTATCTCAGGAAGGGAAAGACAAATACCTCATGTTCTCATTTATAAGTGGAAGCTAAACAATGGGTATATTTGGTCATAAAGTGGTGTAATGGACATTAAAAACTAAGGAGGAGGGTGGGATGAGGGATAAAAAATTACCTCCTGGGTAAATGTTCACTATTTTGGTGACGGTACACTAAAAGCCCTGACTTTGGCATTATACAATTCCTCCATGCAATAAAAAACACTTGTACCCCCTAAATCTATTGAAACAAAAATAAATAAAATGTCCAGTTTAAACAAAAATATGTAACACAGGCAAAGAAACAGAAAAGTGTAACAGAAACAGAAAAGTGTAACAGAAACAGAGGAAAAACAGTAGGCAACAGGAACTGCCTGTAAGAGGGCCTACATGTCAGACTGAAGAATACTTCAAAACAGCTGTTTAAAATATGTTCACAGAGCTAAAAGGAAGCCATGCTTAAACAAGTAATGGAAGGTATAATAACAATATCTCAACACATGCAGAATATAAAGAGACAGAAATTATAAAACAAAAACAAATGGTTTTTATAAAAATAACTGGAAAGAAAAATGTACTAGAGGGGCTTACCAGTCAATTTGAACAGAATAAAGAATAAGCAAATTTCAAAGCAGACCAATAGATTATGTAACCCAATAATACAGAGAAAAATGGATGAAGAAGAATTAACAGAGCCTGGAAAGGAATGTAAAACACCATTAAGCATACCAACATATGTATGACAGTACTAGAAGGCAGGCAGCGAGACAGAGGAAGAAATTATTCAAAGATACATGGGTAGGAACTTCCCAAATTTGATGAAAAATACTAATCTACTCATGCAAAAAGCTCCATGAACTTTAAGTACAATAAATGTAAAGAGATCTGCACCAAGAAACATTAGAGTAAAAATGTTGGAACAAAAAATATCTTGAAAGCATCAAAAGAAAAATGACTCTTCACATACAAGGAAACCCCAAATAAGATGAACAGCTGACTTGTTATAAGAAACAGAAGCCAGAAGTCATCTGGATGACATATTTAAAGCACTGAAACAGACAAAAATACCAAGAATCTTGTACTCAGAACATCTTTCAAAAATGAAGGCAAAATAAAGACATTCATTCATCCTCACATAAACAAATAATGAGAAAATTTGCTGCCAGCACACCCACCCTACAAGAACTACTATAGGAAGTTTTTTAGGCTGAAAGCAAGTGACCCCAGAGAAAAACCACACAGCATCAGTACAGGTAAATATGTCACTATATATGATAATATCTTGTCTCCTTTTTTCCTTAACTGACTTATAAAGCAACTGTATAAAACAATATGTATATAACTGTATTGCTGGGCCTATAACATATAGAAATGAAATATATTTGACAATAACAACACAAAAGAGAGGGTAGGATCAAAGCTGTATTGGCCTAATGAAATGATATCAAATGGTAATTAGAATCCACAGGAAGAAATGAAAAGTACCAAACATGGTAAATAAGAAAACTAATATATACAATTTTATAAATATTAATACATACTTGTTCTCCTCTCTTCTCTCAGCTTCTTTAATAGACATAAAATTATATAAAGTAATAATTATAAAATATGTATATGTGTGTGTGTGTCTGTGTGTGTGTATATATATATATATATATAGAGAGAGAGAGAGAGAGAGAGATAGAGATAGAGAGAGAGAGAGAGAGAGAGACAAGGCCTCGACTCTTCTCATCCCAGCAGGAGTGCAGTGGCGTCATCATAGCTCATTGTAACCTCAAACTCCTTGGCCAAAGTGATCCTCCTGCCTCAGCCTCCCAAGTAGCTGGGACGAAAGGTGCACAACACCATGCCCAGCTAATTTTTAAATTTTTTGTGGAGACAGGGTCTTCCTGTGTTGTTCAGGTTGATCTTAACTTCTGACTTCAAGTGATCCTCCCACCTTGGCCTCCCAGAATGCTAGGATTATAGACATGAGCCACCATGCCCAGCTCACAAAATATCTTTTTGAATTTAACATATATACATGTAATATATATAAAAATAATAGCTATATAAAGTAATATTTCTGTACCTCACTGTAATTTAGTATAAACCTGAAGTATTCTGATAAGTTAAGATTTATCTGGTAAGTTCTAGACCAATCAGTAAGAAAATAACCCAAAAAATATATTGAAAAAAGTTGTTAAAGGAATTCATATGTTATACAAGAACATATACACTTGATGCAAAACAAAGCAATAAAGGAAGAAAAGAGGGAGCAAAAAAGACATGAGTCATATAGAAAACAAAAAGTAAAATGGCACATAAATCCAACTGTATCAATAACAATAACTGACATAAATAACACTAACAAAAAAACACTCAAAAGGCAGAGACAATCTTCCTGCCTCAGCCTCCCGAGTAACTGGGACTACAGGCACATGCCACCATTCCTGGCTAATTTGTCTATTTTTAGTAGAGACAGTGTCTTACTCTTGCTCAGGCTGGTCTCGAACTCATGACCTCAAGCAATTCTCCTGCCTTGGCCTCCCAGAGTGCTAGGATTATAGATGTGAGCCACTGCGCCTGGCCTAAACAAAATTTATGAAAACAATTTCTCATAAAATTAATATTCTCATGGGTATTGTATTAGAAAAGAGGACTTGTGGGGAGGGCAGAGGAATGGAAACTAATTAAAATAAGTAATTTAATTATGATAAGGGAACCACAGAAAAGAGGCCCTTAATTGATTCAAGAGTGCTAGAAAAACTTTCCTAGAATAAGGGTGTTTTAAGTTGCAATTGAAGGATGAGTAAAAGATGGCCAGGTTTGGAAGGGGGTGTTCCAGGCAGAGAATAAGTACATAAGAAGACTTATAGGCAAAAGGCAAAATTGAACTTTAAGAAACAGAGATCAGGCCAGGCGCAGTGGCTCACACCTGTAATCCTAGCACTCTAGGAGGCCGAGGCGGGCGGATCGCTTGAGCTCAGGAGTCCGAAACCAGCCTGATCAAGAGCAAGACCCTGTCTCTACTAAAATAGAAAGAAATTAATTGGCCAACTAAAAATATATAAAAAAAATTAGCCAGGCATGGTGGCACATGCCTGTGGTCCCAGCTACTCGGGAGGCTGAGGCAGGAGGATAGCTTGAGCCCAGGAGTTTGAGGTTGCTGTGAGCTAGGCTGACGCCATGGCACTCTAGCCCGGGCAACAGAGTGAGACTCTGTCTCGAAAAAAAAAACAGAGATCAATATAATGGTAAACTGTGGCCAGATCATATTAATATATGGCTTTATACAATGAAATGTAGATGTTAAGAATAAAGACAAGGGTCAATTAAGAGACTACTATAGTGATATTAACAAGGATAATGAAGGCCTAAACTTGAGTGGTAAAAGAGGATGAAATCAAATAAACCTAGTTGAAAAAGGCAGAACTGACAAAAAGGAAACTGACCACAGATAGGTGAGGGAGGGTGAGACATTAAGGATGATGCCTGATTTTTAGATTAGTCAATTGGGTAGTTGGTTGTACTACTCACCAATAAAAGAAACAATATAAGAAACACTGGGGTCCATGAGAAAAGTTCAGTCTCATGAACTGAATCTCAACTTTTTGAGTGCCTATGATTCAACCAAAGGAGGAAGAGTGGGAGACAGATTAAAAAAAAATCCAACAGAAAAAAGAATAAAAATAAATTTCTAATTCCTTACTGAGGTCTAATATGATGCTATTTGATCCAGTCCTTACTTTACTAATCTTGTACACCTCTCTGCTTACACATCCTTACCTAGCTACAGCCTTCCTGATTTTCCCAAACACACTAAGCTTATTCACTACTCTTCCAACAGTCCTTCTCATAGCTTGCTCTTTCAATTTAGGACTCTGCTCTGCTGCCATCTCCTCATGACCATATATACTTGCCATCCCTCCATCTCATTCCATCCCTTACCATATCTTCATTTTATTCCTAGTTCTTATTATTACCAGACATATGTGTGTATTTATATAATATATGTCTCACACTAGAAAGTAAGTTCCATAAAAACTGAATCTTATTAACTATTGGATCCCTAGAATCCAGAACACTGCCAAAACACTTTGGTCACTCTATAATATTTGTTGAATGAATAAAAATAAATGGATGAATGAATGATTTTCTGTTCAAGTAAGAAGAATACAGGTTTAGGAGTCATCGGTATGATAAACGAAGCCATGAAGCAGATGAAATTGCCCAGAGTCAGAACAAAGAGTAAGAAAACAAGTAAAGGAGAACTCTGATATATACCAAAATTCCCAACAGGCTGTCAAAGAAGGCAATCAAAAAATATTTGATCAGTTGAATAAGTGAAAGAGTGAATGATAAAACAGCACATAGAAGCTATATATCAGTTTATCTATCATCTACTTTTAAGAGATGGGGTCTTGCTCTGTTGCCGAGGCTAGAGTGCAGTGGTGCGATCGTAACCCACTGCAACTCTCAACTCCTGGGCTCAAGCAATCCTTCTACCTCAGCCTCCTGTGTAGCTGAGACTACAGCTGTGTACCACCACACCTGGTTAATTTTTAAATTTTTTATAGAGACAGGGTCTCTCTATGTTGAGCTTATCTTGAACTCCTGGCCTCAAGTTATCTTATCACCTTGGCCACTCAAGGTGCTGGGATTACAGATGTGAGCCATCTTGCTGGCCTGAAATTTTAAAGTTTATGTGCTTTTTAGTTCCTTTGCAGGTGTTGCTGATCCTTCAATTTTTCTTATTTCACAAGAGGACCAGTTAGAGAACAAAGCATTTGAGGGACTCTACAGCTCAAGGGAAAATACATCTATAGAGAAACTAACTTACCAGTAATTGTTTCTCTAAAAATGAAGACACTATTCCTGACAGAACTTATTTAACTTTATCACTAGAATTTTAAGTCAGTAAAACTGCCAGGTAAAATGGAGATTTTTGTTGGCAGACCAAGTACACAGAGAAATGTGTGAGACAAGTTTGAAGGAAAGACAAAGCAGCAGCTCTGTAGACCTACAGCAGGAGAAAATACTTTGAAAGGTAGTATGGCAAAATAGAAATAGTAAATACTCATGCTAAGTCCTTATTTGGCTAGTGTGTAGTCTTGGACTGAATTTTTCTTTCCATGTAGGCCAGTTTCATTAACCCTAAACTGTAAGAAAGACTAGACCAGCAGTTCCAGAGCTACACTGTATTGTGCCTAAAATTCAGTGAGAGTATACTCAGGGGCTGATGTACTGGCGGAAAAAAAGTCCAAGAAAGCCAAATTTGGGCTCTTGCTTGAACTACAGTAACTATAACTTGATCCATTACACATATACACACATATAAACATTTTTGTGTGTGTGCATGCACGCACATCTTCAATGCAAAAAAAGGATTCCTTTTTTAAAAATGTCTGAAAACAACTAGATTAGACTTATCTCTGAGGTCTCTTCTGGCTCTAAGAGTCCATATTTCTAAAGATACTCTCCTGGCCAGGCGCGGTAGCTCACGCCTGTAATCCTAGCACTCTGGGAGGCCAAGGCGGGCAGATCGCTCAAGGTCAGGAGTTCAAAACCAGCCTGATCAAGAGTGAGACCTCGTCTCTACTAAAAATAGAAATAAATTAATTGGCCAACTAAAAATATATAAAAAAAATTAGCCGGGCATGGTGGCGCCCGCCTGTAGTCCCAGCTACTCAGGAGGCTGAGGCAGATGGATTGCTTGAGCCCAGAAGTTTGAGGTTGCTGTGAGCTAGGCTGATGCCATGGCACTCACTCTAGCCTGGGCAACAGAATGAGACTCTGTCTCAAAAAAAAAAAAAAAAAAAAAAAAAAAAAAGATACTCTCCTGAAGAAGGACAGAAGTACTATTTTCCATACAAGAAAAAAATCCAATTATGTAATAGGTTAGGCAGGTCAGTAAGACAGAAAGGCTGTAGGAAGGAATTCCCTCCATAACATTTAGCCCAGAGGCATAGAATAGCTCTATTAACAGTGACTGAAATCCTTCAGGTCCTTATTAGAGTATGAATTTTGATCACCTCTCTGAATGAAGAATACATTACATCTTCATTGGGGGAGTGAAGATAATAATAAGAGACAATATAAACTTTAACTGACAACACATAAACACTAATTTTGATAAGGAAGGGAGGTTACTAACGAATAATTTAAAATTCAGTAGTGGCTTAAGAAGTGGCAACAGGCCAGGCGTGGTGGCTCATGCCTGTAATCCTAGCACTCTCGGAAGGCCGAGGCGGGAGGATCACTCAAGGTCAGGAGTTCGAAAACAGCCTGATCAAGAGCGAGACCCTGTCTCTACTAAAAATAGAAAGAAATTAATCTGCCAACTAAAAATATATAGAAAA
>VBSM01003199.1:6321991-6333094 GCA_008086735.1 Cheirogaleus medius | reverse complement strand
AACAAGAGAAGATCAATAAATTAATAACCTATTAGCCAAAGTAATAAGAAAAAGGGAATGCTCAAATTACCAATATCAAAATGAAAAAGCAGATATCAACATACATCCTATAGATAATAAAGAATACTGTAAACATCTCTATGCCCATAAAGTTGACAACTTAGATGAAATGGACAAATTTCTTAAAAGACACAAATTATCAAAACTCACAGAAGAAAACAATATATAACTTGAATAGTCCTAAATCTATTAAAGTTGAATTTGTAGTTAAAAACCATCCAACAAAAAAAGGGGGGAGGGAAGAGTTGGTTTCACTGACAAATTCTACCAAACATTTACGGAGGAAATAATACCAATTCTACACAATATTTTCCATAAAATAAAAGAGGAAGAAACATTTCCCAATTCACTTTATAAGATTAGTATTAAACAAGCAAAAAAAAAAGACAAAAACATAAGAAAATAAAACTATACACCAATAACCCCAATAAAACAGAGATACAAAAGTCTTCCACACAATATTAGCAAATCAAATCTAGCAAAATATAAAAAGGATAACACATCATAACCAAGTAGTGTTTACTCCAGGAATGCAAGGCTGGTTCAACAATTACAAACTGATCACTGCAATTCCCTATATTAGCATACTAAATAAGAAAAGCCACTAATCAAAAAACATCTGACAAAATTCAACGTCCATTCATGATAAAAACGTTTGGTAAACTAGGCATAAAAGAACTTCTTAAGCTGATAAAGGCATCTACAAAATACCTATAGCTATCATCATACTCAATAGTAAAAGACAATGCTTTTTCCATAAACTGAAAGCATGACAAAAATTTCCACTCTCACCACTCCTATTCATCAATTATTGTAGGCAGTGCGATAGGGTAAAAAAATGAAATAAAAGGCATATAGATTGAAAAGAAAGGGAAAAAAATGATCTGTATTTTCAAACAACATGTTAAAATTATTATGATATACAATAGCACTAAAAAAATCACTTAGGTGTAAATCTAACAAAATCTGTTCAGGATCTCAAAGGAAATTAGAAATATTTTACCCCAAAATATGGCATTTTGACATGCTGGACCACTGAAAAGACCTCAAGGTATCTCTGACCTTCCCACCAACACCACCACCAACTCTCTTCAAATCACTGAAGTTTCTTCATAGGCCTGAGATCTGGACCCACCTCAGAGAACAATTGTTCTTTTCTTCCCTTCCCTAGGACCAGGAATGTGACTCAACAGAACAGATTGTTTAACTCCTCAGACTCATTTAAATTATTCCAAAGGGAACAATTTACCAGTTAATCTTTGTTTTCCATCCATTCATCCTCCCTAGTAATCCTTTATCGCCCCTCAACTGAATTCCTCCCACCATAACCCATTTTACCAGAAAGGCATATGAGCTTCTGAACTCTGTTGGGAAGTTGAATCTTCATTTTCTGAGGGTTCCCATGTATACAAGTCAAAATAAATTTGATAACTTTTCTCTTACTAATCTGCTTTATTGTGAGTTTTCGGTGAAACTTCTGAGAGTTAAGGGGAAGTTTTCCCTTCACCCTAACAATCTACATGCTGTAAACTACAAAACGCTACTGAAAGAAAGCAAATAACACTTAAATAAATTCAGAAATATGCCATGTATATGAACTGAAATACTCATTATTGTTAAGATATCTCTAAATTGATGTATAGGGTCAATGTAATCTCAATCAAAATCCTAGCAGGATTTGCTGAAGATATTAACAAGCTGAATCTAAAATATATATGGAAATTGAGGACTGAACTCTGATCTTTTTCTTTGCCCCCCAAAATTCCTTTCTAAGGTGGTCTGGTGAGTCAAACCTACAAATGATAAAATCTCAGTAAACAGGTTTTTATGATATAGTTTACTTCCCAACCTGATTCTGGTATATTAATAGCATCACATGAAGGATAGAAGACCCTTATCTTAACTCAAGCATTCCTTTCCACTGATTCCTAGTCTTTTGGACAAAGCCTAACTCTTTCAGCCAATTGTCCACTAAAGAATCCCTAAATCCACCTACGACTTATAAGGCCCCACTTTGAGATGTCCCACCTTTTTGGGCCAAACCAATGTGTGCTTTCCATGTACTGATTTATAACTTTACCTGTAATTCCTGTCTCCCCAAAATGTATAAAACCAAACTGTAACCCAGCCACAGCAAGTCCACTTGCTCAAGGCTTCTTGGGTGTGGCTCCGGGCCATGGTCCTCAAATTTGGCTCAGAATAAGCCTCCTTAAATTATTTTACAGAGTTTGTCTTCTTTTCCATTGACAAAATAAAAAGGTATTACAGTTGCCAAAACAGTTTTGGAAAAGGAAAAATAAGTGGTGGACTCACATTACGGAAATTCAAGACTTACTACAAAACTAGAGTAATCAGATTGCAGTTTTTACAAAAGGACATATAGATAGATCAACAAAACATAACCGAAAATCCAGAAAGGGACCCACACAAATATGGTCAATTGATTTTTGACAGTGGTGAAAGCAATTCAATGAAGAAAAGACAGTCTTTTCAATAAATGATAGAAGAACAATTGGACATTCATCTGCAAAAAAAAGAGAGATAGAATCATAATCTACAATTCATACCTTATACCAGAGGTCACCAAAATACAGCTCAAAGATCAAAATCAAAATACAGCTCAAAGATCTAGCCTTTCTTTTTATTACAGGCCTTGAGCTAAGAATAGTTTCAACATTTTTAAAATATTGTTAAAAACAAAAAGAGCATGTGACAGAAATCACATGCGTCCATCAACGCGTAAAATATTTACTGTCTAGCTGTTTACAGAATTAGCCAACCCATATAAAAATTGACTGAAAATTAATTATAGACCTAAATGTAATGTGTAAATTATGAAATTTTTAAAGGAAAATATTTCTGACCTTGGTTTTGGGAAAAAGTTCTTAGATGTCAAAAGCACAATATATTAATACAAAAGAAAATGATAAACTGGACTTAGTCAAATTTTTTCTCAGTGAATGACATTGTTAAGAGAAAAAGACAAGGTAACATATCTGACAAAGGACCTATATGAATAATAAAGGAAAAACTTTCCATACTCAATAACAGGGAAATAAGCAACTCAATTCAAAAAAGGGCAAAGGATTTGAAAAGATATTTTTCCAAATAAGAAACATAAATGGCTAATAAAGACAAAAAAAGATGCCCAGGATCACTAGTCATTAGAGATGCAAAACCACAATGAAATACCACTTCAGACCAATTAGGACAGTATTATCAAAAAAACTAAAAATAACAAGTATCTGCAAAATCTCAACCACTGTGCATTGCTGGTGGGGATGTAAGATGGTGCAGCCTCTGTAGAAAACAGTTTGGTGGGTACTCAAGAACTTAAACTTAGAATTACTATATAATCCAACAATTCTATTTCTGGGTATATACCCAAAAGAATTGAAAACAGAATGTAAAAGAGATACTTATACATCAATATTCATAGCATATTATTCACAATAGTCAAAAGAAGGAAACAACCTAGTGTCTGTGACAAATGACTAAATAAATATAAAAATATATAAAATACAGTGTATTCATACAATGCATTATTATTCAAAAATAAAAAGAGATGAGTTTCTGATATCTGCTACAACATGGACAAATCTTGAAAACATTATGCTAAGTGAAATAAGCCAGACATAGAAGGACAAATATATGATTTCATTTATATTAGGTAACTAGAATAGGAAAATTTTTAGAGACAGAAGAGTAGGGTGGAAGTTACCATGGGCTGGGGAGGAGAGGTAAACAGGGAATTATTATTTAATGGGTACAGAATTCTGTTTGCTATGATGAAAAGTTACAGAAATAGATAATGGTGATGGTTGTATGAATATACTTAATGCTACTGAATTATACGCTTAAAAATGGTTAAAATGGTAAATTTTATCATATTAAAAATTTTTTTAATTTTTTAAAAAATGGGCAAAAGATCTGAATAGAAGTTTAAAAGGACCAAAAAAGGTTATGTCATAGGCGATAAGGACATTAATCAAGGAAAAACAAAGAATAAGGTTTGATGGGGAGATGATAATGAACTGTTTTTAGATATGTTGCATGTGAAATACTATTCAAGTTAGCAACTGCTGCCTAACAAGCCCCATCAAAACAGTATGTTCAAACAGTAACAACCATCCATTTTACTAAGAAATCTGAAGTTTCACTGGGCTCAGCTAGGTTAAGTCTCACTTAATGAATCTCATGTGGCTACAGTGACACGGTAGCTGGGAAAGGGATCATCCCAGAGACATCTTCACTCACAAGTATAATATCTAGTCTGGAAAGACAAACAGCTGGGACTCCTTGGGCATCTTTCTATGTGTTCTCTAGACTCTTTCCACAGGGTTCCCACATGGTGGCCTCGGGGGAGCCGGGCTTCTTACATAACAGCTAAAAGCTCTCCTAGAGTAAGTTTACCACCAAACACCAGCAGAAGCTAAATGGTCTTTCCTAACCTAGTAACATCTCTTCCAACAGATTCTATTGTGCAGGCAGTCAATAAAAGCCCAACAAGGTTCAAGTAGAGGGAATACAGATTCCTCTCAGTAAGAAATATTTCAAAGATTTAAATGTAAACATGTTTTAAAACCACCTTAAGTACCTTTGAAATCTTTAGCAGACACAGAGTACAAGTTGTGGATAGATACCAGGACTGGAGATAACAGATATGACAATATTCAGCAACCAGGAAAGAATGAAAGTGAAAGACATAAAATACAATGGTAAATCCTCGAGGAATACTAATATGAAAGAATAGAGGAAGTATATCCAGAATGTGATCACAGAGAAGAGATAAGAGCTTTCCTTGAAATAAGGAGAGGTAACAGTTCTAAAAGCTAGTATAGGTCAAACAAAATGAGCCTTGATAAATTGTTCAATTTCTTAACTAGATCATAATCACTGTGGAAGCAGTTTCAGTATAAGAATGAGGGTTGAGGCAAGATTACAGTATTTAGATGCTTGCGCTTACAAGACTCTTGCTATACTTCCCAAAAACTATGTAAAACAGAAATGAGAGAAGATAAACTTCAAAAATAAAAACTTGATTTTAATGCAAATAAAAGAATGTGATTTCAAATTTCATGGCAAATAACCATCTATTTTTATTGTTCTTGTTAAGGAAAAGTAATTAACAGGCTAGGCACCCCATGGCTCACATCTATAGTCCTAGCTACTCAAGAGGCGGAGGCAGGAGGATCGCTTGAGCCCAGGAGTTTGGGGCTGCAGTGAGCTACGATTTTGCCACTGTACTCCAGCCTGGGCAACAGAGGGAGACCTTGTCTCACACCTGTAATCCTAGGACTTTGGGAGGCTGAGGTAGAAGGATAACTTGAGGTCAGCATGGGCAATAGCAAGGAGATCCCATCTCTACAAAAGCTTTAAAAATTAGCCAAGCGTGGTGGTGTGGTTAAAAAAAAAAAAATTAACAACTTACTGTTTAAAAATGTTTAAAACCTACTGTTAAATGTGATGGATTGAACTTGTATTTACC
The DNA here is from genome assembly GCA_008086735.1 of Cheirogaleus medius. Lineage (NCBI taxonomy): Eukaryota > Metazoa > Chordata > Mammalia > Primates > Cheirogaleidae > Cheirogaleus > Cheirogaleus medius. Next base: position 6,327,546 of record VBSM01003199.1, on the reverse strand, counting down.
TTTACTCCTTCCTGAAAGCCCATTAACTTGAGGAATAAAAAAAGAAAGGCATTAAAAACATAAAAACCACAAGAACGAAAGGAAACATTTTGAAAGATGGAAAATATGCAGAAGAGACAGCAGAGCTAAATACCAAATACCTGCAGAGAGGGATACCAACAAGCAGCAAGTCAAATACACGGAAAGGCTCAAACAGCGAAGGCACAAGTGTCAGAAAAGACAAGATAGTCTATGGCCATACCACCCTGAACGCGCCCAATCCTGTCTGATCTCAGAAGCTAAGCAGGGTCTGGCCTGGTTAGTACTTGGATGGGAGAAAAGACAAGATAAAGCATGAGGCTAAAAATGGGAAGGGAAGTGGCTGAAAATCCATGTAGGGAGCAGGTATATCCCTCAGTTTTCAATATCATCCACTAGAGCTAGGTGATTAAACCTCCCCTGAAGTTTTCCAAGATAAACTGAAGTGGCTTCAAATCTAGGGACACTAGGCAAAGTGGAGGAGAGGGAAAGAGTGTCATATTGGAAACTGGTAGATTTCATGAACAACCTACATTAACTTTCCAAACAGCAAAAATATGTGAAAAAGAAAACATCCTTAAAATGTCTAGAAACAATATGTCATGTATAAAAAAGACCTGGAATTGGGATGGTAATAGATTCCTTACAGGAGGAATAACAGAAGGTTATATTTTCAAAATTCTAAGAGATTATTTCCAATTTAAAATCCTCTACCCAATTAAGTCTAAGGATAAAATTTAAGGCATTTTCAGAAATGTAGGATGAAAACAAAAATTTACCTTCTATGCATCTTTTTATCAGAAATCTTTGGAGAATGTGCTCTACCAAATCAAATAAATTTTAAAAAAAAAGAAGAGATGGTACCATGGTTTGAATGTATGTGTCTCTCCAAAAATCCTATGTTGGAACTTAAATCCCAAGGTGATGATATTAAAAGATAAGGCCTCTGGGGAAATAATTAAGTCATGGAGGCTCCGTCCTCATCGATGGAATGAGTGCCTTATAAAAGGGCGTGAGGAGGCTGGGTGTGGTGGCTTACACCTGTAACACTAGCACTTTAGGAGGCCAAAGCAGGAGGATCACTTGAGGCCAGTAGTTCAAGGCCAGCCTGAGCAACATAGCAAGACCCTGTCTCTACAAAAAATAGAAAACTTAGCTGGATATAGTGGCATGAGGCTGTAGTCCCAGCTACTCGTGAGCTGAGGCAGGAGGATCACTTGAGCCCGTGAGTTTCAGGTTACTGTGAGCTATGATGATAACACTGTACTTTAGGCTAGGCAACAGAGTGACACCCTACCTCAAAAAAGGGGAGGAAGGGGGAGAGGCACCTCCAGGAAACTACCTAGCCCCTTCCACCTTTCCATCTCTTTTGCCATGTTGAAGGCACAGCAACCAGGCACCATCTTGAAAGCAGAGACCAGCTCCTCATAAGATATCAAACCTGCCAGCACCTAGATTTTAGACTTCCCAGCTCCATAACTGTGAGTAATAAATTTATGCTGTTTATAAATTACCTAAAGTATTTTGTTATAACAGCAGGAACAGACTAAGACAGATGGGGAATAGGAAATTCTAATACATGAGAGAAATAAAAGGAATCCCCAGGATGAACGACAATGAGTGAGTCTAGCTGGGCACTAAGTGTACAGGGCAACCAGTACGGAAAGAGCACCTCAGAGGATTCTTAGATTTCTCTAAGAAGATGAATTTGATAAAATATTGGATGTGAAGAATATATTAAGAGAAGATTCATGTAATTGTTAAAGAGTTTACGGACAATTAACAATATATATAGGAAACTAAACAAAACAGAGAAAAAATTACCAGCTCTATGAAAATCAAAAAATTTTAGACAAAAGAAAATAATAAGTATAATGTGCTATGTGGCTCAGTTGTGAATAACATTAATGCAAACATAATAATGTATACACAGAATACTAAGATAACCACATTATACAAATCAATTATATGGTGGGATGGGAAGGGGGGTTAGGGATAAAAACGAACTAAATTCTTGTCTTTCTTAATGGAAAATTGATTAAATAATGCCTAAAACTGAAAAATTAAGTAGCAGTAATACAAACATGGTCCATAGAGATACGTAGGTAAATTCCAAAAGAAATCTACTAAAAAGAATTAAGCTGGCTAAAGTACAATACAGGGAGAGGCAGAAGACTGCTGCTATTTTGTAATAAACCTTTTAACACAGGTAGAACTATTTGATTCTTTAGCTGAAATACATATATAATTTGAAAAGACAAAAACTAAAAAAATACAGAAAGAAAACTAAGTATATTTAAACAAACAAACAAAAAAAGAGGCAATGAATAATTCCCAGAAGAGCAAATTATAATCATAGTACATTACTTGGCTCAGCAGTGAAAAACTTGCATAATCATAAAAATGTAAACAATGACACTGATTAAAGCAGAAACGGCTACCTACTCCATATCCATTTTCTCTTATTTATTTCAACAAAACACCAAAATTATTTGCAGTTATAATGAGAATATCTAAAATACCTAGATTAACAGCTCAAATGAGAACAAGTAACTAAATTCTGGCCAATAAGATATAACCAGAAGCAGTAGGTTAGAACCTCTAAGAAGGATCCTTGAGCCTGGGAAAAAAGGGCATGTGCCCTTTTGCATCGCCATCATCCCCTACTACCTCCTTGAAAATCAACATGATTGCTAGAACTCTAAAAGTTTTCTTGGGTCATGAGTGATTTTTATATATAGACATGATCTAGGAAAAGTGAAGGAAAACTGGAAAACAGGAGGACTGGTTCCCTAATAACTGTAAAGATACTAACCCAACCCTGGAATGCTAACCTCTAGACTTCTGTGAGAGAAAAACAAACTTTATCTCATTTAAGCCACTGTTATTTCCAGGTTTTTGTTTTTTAGTCAAAGTCAAATGTAATACCTGAGAGACAGATGATAGGTAGATAAGTAGGTAGGTAGGTAGACTGGTTGATTTAACTGAAAGCAGTGACATCAGAATTTTGGGAAAGGGGGTGAGGATATGAAATGGGTTATGAATATTAATCCTCATCTTGCATACCAAGAAGTTCGTAGATAATGTCCAAAACAGAAAATATAAATCAGCATAGAAATATGAGGATAAATGCCTAAAGGATATCTCCAAATGTATTTGGAGACTAGAACTAAAAATAGTGAGAGCATTTCATTATAAGCTTTGTCCTAGTTGGCTTTTGAAGACTATTTAAAATCATGTTATCATGTCTATAAAAATTAAAAACTAAAATATTAAATACTGAATAATTAAATCATCTATCACAAACAAAAAACCAGCTCTAATGAATATTGAAGAAATAACCTTATCCAAAGAAAGGTCTGGCCTTCTCCCTCTGCTACTGAAAGGTGATCTCTAGGTCCCTGGAATGTTCTACCTTATAGGAGGTTTTTGTTTGCTTGGAGGCTTTAGCCACTAGACAATCTAAAATTTGATTTATGATGGAGACTTTGGGCCAAGTCATATCAGTTCCAACCTGTGGAGGTATCTGACACTAAACAGATTAGCCTAACCTCTAGGAGAGGATGGAGACTAAAGGTCAGTCGTGTGGGGAGTATTTGATGGAGCTCCCACAAAAAGTCTGAAAAACAAAGGCTTGGAGGGCCTTCCCTAGTTGGTAAAATGCTGTGTACGGTCACACATGGTGGTGAGGAGGAAGTAATGTTATCTACAACTTGATAAGGAGGAGACTAGAAGCTCTCCATTTAGACCCCTCTTGGACTCTTCGCATATAGTTCTCTTCCCTTGGCTGATTTTAATCTGTATCCTTTCACTGTAATAAACCATAACCATGAGTAAAACAGCTTTCAATGAGTTTAGTCTGTCCTAGCAAATTATCAAACTTCAGGGTGCTTTTGATACCAAACTTGCAATTAGTATCAGAAGCTGAGGGCAGTTTAGTGGACAGTGCCCTTTAAACTTCGCATTTTGGTTAACTCCAGGTAACTAAAGAGGGAGGAGTGGAAAGGAGATAAACAAAAAGGGCAAGATGGGAAGTTACATTTCTATTAATAGAATACCTACTAGAATCCCTTTTATATACATTTATTTAATCCTGATAACCTTAATAATTTAGTAAATGGTATTATTTCCACTCCGTATACAAGGAAATTAAGGCCAAAACATCAAGTAAGTGAAACGATGCCAAAGATCAAGTAAATCAACAATGCAAATCTAGTCTTTCAGATCCCAAAGTCCATGTACTTTTCACTATACTACATTGTTACCCTGCACCGTAATGCTTCCCATATCAATTAGTCAAAAGTATCCAATTTTGACCGGCACTATATGCTTAAATTATCTGTCTATGATACCTAAATTTCCTAGAATCCAGGACCAGATCTATGAGGATATCCTAGAATTTGTCTGTGATACCTAGAATCTAGTGCCAGATCTATGCAATTCTTTGCAGGACTAGCACAATTCTCACATGAGGTATTCTTGAAGAAAAATGAAGGTCATTCATCTCATTTTTGAATCTCATAGTGATTCAAAGTAAATGATGTAAAAAAATATATACAGTGAATCTGGCCAGGCACCGTGGCTCATGCCTGTAATCTTAGCACTCTGGGAGGCCGAGGTGGGCGGATCATTTGAGCTCAGGAGTTCAATATCAGCTTGAGCAAGAGCGAGACCCTGTCTCTACTAAAAATAGAAAAAATTGGCCGGGCATGGTGGTGCATGCCTGTAGTTCCAGTTACTTGGGAGGCTGAGGCAGAAGGATTGCTTGAGCCCAAGAGTTTGGGGTTGCTGTGAGCTAGGCTGACGCCACAGCACTCTCTACCCAGGGGAACAAGTGAGACTCTGTTTCAAAAAAAAACATATATATATATATAGAGAGAGAGACAGTGAATCCAAAGTTGTAAATTAACCTTGCGCTAAAATTAAGTAATCTATTCAATGTATTAAGTGCCTACCTACCTCCAGATTTTTTTCACATAAAAAATTAAATAACTGCAAAAGAAATAGCCAAAACTATAAGCTCTGAAGTTTATCATACATCAAAAGAATTATTAAAAGGAAATGTCTGCTTTTCAGAAAAATGTTTGTCATAATATTACTAATTCCTCATCTATTACAGCTGTCACTTTTCTTTGTGGAAACTAAACAAACTGATACATTAAAAATTATGTATAGAATTCAAAAAGTGAATGGAAAAACAGAGTCAAAAAATGTTACTAGGAATGATATTGAAGAGAAAGATCTATTACCATACTGATTTCCCAAAGAGGAAAAAAGAGTTTCAGGATAAAGATATTTAAAAGTGAGTAATCTTGCTATATGTGTGCATACAATGCACATATATATGCAAGTCCAGCTTTGTTTTATTTTAAACATTTGGAAGCATAATTGTTTTAATTCTAATTGAAAAGAATGTTAAATAATAACAAAGAATAAATAACGCTAAATGGATGCTGCCTTTAATACAAAACCAAATTTCCAAATATAGGTACTGAACTATTTAATCTGAGCTAAGAATAAACATTCTTTTTTTTTTT
>VBSM01003199.1:6273110-6284077 GCA_008086735.1 Cheirogaleus medius | reverse complement strand
TAATCCTAGCACTCTGGGAGGCCAAGGCGGGCAGATCCTTTGAGCTCAGGAGTTTGAGACCAGCCTGAGCAAGAGGGAGACTTCGTCTCTACTAAAAATAGAAAGAAATTAGCTGGACAACTAAAAATATACAGAAAAAATTAGCTGGGCATGGTGGCGCATGCCTGTAGTCCCAGCTACTTGGGAGGCTGAGACAGAAGGATTGCTTGAGCCTAGGAGTTTGAGGCTGCTGTGAGCTAGGCTGACACCACGGCACTCTAGCCCAGGAAACAGAGTGAGACTCTGTCTCAAAAAAAAAAAAAACTTATGGTATAAAGTATTGATATAGTAAACTACCTTCTACATAGAAAGATGGGGGAAAACAGTAACCTATGCTTATTTATACTTGTATTTATTTCTATTTGCATAAGTACTGTAGAATATACAAAAAATAAAAGTGGTTACCTACAGAAAGCAGGAAAGGGAAGGATAGACAGAGTGGTATTAAGATTCTCAATACATACTTTATTTATTTTTTTCATTTTTTTTGAGACAAGGTCTCGCTCTCTGTTCTCAGATATGAGGGCAGTGGTATCATCATAAGTTTACATGCAACCTCAAAAAGCTGGGCTCAAGTGATCCTCCTGCCTCAGCCTCTCAAATAGCTGGGACTATAGGTGCCACAACGCCCAGCTAATTTTTTTATTTTTTGTAGAGACGGGGGTCAGACTGGTCTCAAACTCCTGACCTCAAGAGATCCTCCCTCCTCAGCTTATATACCTTTTTACATTATTTTGAAACTTGACCCAAGTCGTCATATTACCAATTCAAATAAGGAAATAAAATTTAAGTAAATTTTTTAAATAATTGAGAATTATGAGAGTTCTGATAATATACACTGCTGTACTTATTTACCATGACTTATCTGTACATAGTTTAGCTGTCAACTAGCACACAGTCAGTCATCTATGACTTATCTGTACCATTTCTAGCTATATACCAGATTTCAATTCCTCTGATTAAAGTAATAATCTCTTAGAAAAGAAAAACCATGTCTTATTCAATTCTATATTCCCACTGCCAAACAGTGCCTGGAACCTACCTGGTGTTCAAAGAATACATTAAACTGACCATGGATTGGCTAAATGCATTCCATCTGAATGAAGTAACCTCCAACTCTGGATATAATTTTTAATTGTATTGCTGGTGATTTGTCTTATCTATATTCAAGAATATACTTAGAATTCATGATTTTATAAAAATGAAAAAAGCTCTTAACACTTAATTGTGTAACAAAAAGGCAAGATATAAACCTAAATAATAAAATTAACAATGACCCTTAGATTACTCCAAAGACCCACCAAAAGATGGCAATCATTTAAAATAGGGGCAGGTAGCTTTCCCAAATACCAACCAAAGTTCATTCAGGGCATTTTTTTGATAAGTAGGCATTGCTATACAGTTGCGCTTACCTATCTTTCAAATAACCACTATAGACTCTTTCCCTTAAACCCAACAAATGTTAAGGTGTATGTAACCTTAAAAAAAAAGATATTTTTCTTGATGCTGTCCCCTATTCCTCTATAACCCAAGAGACCTTCTTTCTTACTTTTATGGCCAAATTTCTTGAAGAGCTGTCTAATCTATTAATACATTCATTGCATGCCTACTTTTCTCAATTTAGTTTATCACACCCCTCTACTGTAACTCCTCTGTTAAAGCAACAAACCTCAAACTAGTATACTTCAGAGGAACCTCAACAGTGTATTAGCAGATTTCCTATGCTACCTCCACTCATTCTTTTAAGAATCTGTAAAGTCTGAAATGAGACATGGGGAATTTATATTTATAATCAGTATCTCAAGGATTCTGATATAGGTGGCCTGCCTGAACACACTTGAAAACCACAAGCGAAGGTCATTTTTTAACCTTCCAATAGTCAAATTCAAGCACTTTTGTTCTTTTCTCTCTCAGTAGCATTTAACATCTTCCTGAAATTCCCTACTTCACTGCCTTCTACCACACAATCATTCTCTTCCTTCTATCACCACCATTCAGTCTTCTTCACTGGCTTCTTCATTTCTGAGAGCTCTTGATCTTTAAATGATGGTGGTGAGAAGCTGTCAGTACTCTTCTTCCTAACTGTACACACATTTAAGCACTGACAGTCATACTCATTGCTCCCACTACCACCTATACAACTTTAAATCCTGCCACTTTCAATTCCAAACTATGTTTACACAGATAGTCAGGGGCTGTGCAGCATAGGGGGGAAAAGATGCTTCAGTATCAAACGAATCTGAATGTAAAATACTTGCTCAGCTATTTACATAGTAAAATGCCCAAAGTCATACACCTTTCTAAATCTCAGCTTTGTTCTCCTTTTCAAACTGGGGATAACACCTTTCTAATAAATTTCTGTTCTGATCAAATGATAAAAAAATAAGATTAAATGAGAGGTTTCTTCCCAGCGTGGATCTGACAACATGCCCTGAGAACCCCATGTCAAAGGCCTCAAAGGGGGCAGGCAAGGAGATAACTAGTCCGAGATCCGAAGACTAGCACGTACAAGGAGACTGAGCAAATAAATAAATAAATATAATGAGGAGATAATGGGAGCCAATTTCTCAGGGCTGAAGAAGAGATTTACAAATACACAAAGGGGGAAGACTAGAAGAATCCCATAGTGTTGGACTGGAATTGGTTTTATCAATGTGAACTTTTTAAATTTCTATACATATTAGCCATACAAATAGATTCAGATGTATGCATGCATACATATATTTCCTCGCTCTGCCCTCCTAGAAGTGATAACATCCCAACAGAAATGAACACACTTTAAGCACCCAGATCCTGAGTTCTAAATATCGCCTCCACTACAAGAAATCAGGATTCCTTGGAGAAATGGATGATTCCAGAGCTGTGACAGGAAAGTACAAGATGACCTTGGAAAGTACAAGATGACCTTGGAACATCATGTTGTGTCAGAAGTTACAGAAAATTCACCGAGGATGGGAACATGTCAAGGAGACACAGGAGCCAACTTGAAGTAGCTCCCACTAGCCAAATCTGGGACAATTTGAACATCAAAATAAAATAAAAAATAACTAATAAAAACCACTAAATAGTAACAGAAATCCATGAGTATATAGTGATATAAATAAATGAATGAATAAATAAATGTATGGAAAAGGGGGGGAATCTTCAGCAGAATACCAACTAATAAAGTGGCAACCTTCATAAGTGGCGGCTGATTCAAGTAGGAGTCATCAGTGGACCTGAAGGCTGGTGGTTAGAAGTTTGATGAGGAATATTGGCACAGCCTTCGATATCTTCTCACATAAAAGTTATCAATTATAAAAAGAAAAATAATCACTTTACAGTAGAGAAACCTAGTAGACATGAACAAGGTGTTCAAGGTAAAACATCACCAGTAATGGGTCAACACCCTATGTCTCCTAGTGACATACTAAGAATAGCACAACATCATTTCTTTGGTTTTCCTGTCAACAATGCATTCAATCTGGGCCGGGCACGGTGGCTCACACCTGTAATCCTAGCACTCTGGGAGACCAGCCTGAGCAAGAGCGAGACCCCGTCTCTACTAAAGAATACAAAGAAATTAATTGGCTAACTAAAAATATATAGAAAAAATTAGCTGGGCATGGTGGGGCATGCCTGCAGTCCCAGCTACTTGGGAGGCTAAGGCAGCAGGACAGCTTGAGCCCAGGAGTTTAAGGTTGCTGTGAGCTAGGCTGACGCCACGGCACTCTAGCTTGGGCAACAGAGTGAGACTCTGTCTCGGGAAAAAAAAAAAAAAAATGCACTCAATCTGCACATAAGCAACTGGAAAAACCTAAGTTGAGGGTCATGTTACAGAATAAAAAGACTGCACTCTTTAAAATTGTCAAGGTCATAAAAGACAAGGAGACATTGAGGAATGGGTCCAAATGGACAGAGACTGAAGAAACATGACAATTAAATCATGACAATTAAATGTAATGCATGATCCTGAATTGCATCCTGGACCAAAAAGAAAAAAGAGATATTGTTGGAATAGTTGGGAAAATATTAATGGCATCTAGGGATCTATACGAAGGCGGTGTTTTATCAATGTTGATCTCCTGATTTGGTGGGTATGTAGGAGACTGTCCATGTTTTGGTAAATACACACTAGAATATTTAGGAGTGATGGGCATTATATCTGCAACTTGCTCCCAAATGATTCAGAAAAAGTCTAATGAGATTAGAAATGGTACATTCTCCTGCAATGGAGAAATGGGGATAAAAATGAAGGATCAGAAATGAGAGATGAATACGATGTTTCACTGAAACTTGAGAATCCAATTAGATGTAGCAGAAAGAGGAAAAGGGTCAACGATAATACCAAAATTGCCTCTTGTGATATCTGGAAGGGAAGGCCTTACTGAGCCCACTACAGTGAGTCAGGCACAATGAGATGTTCCAGGCTTATCTTGTGTATACATACTGTATATAGGTAGTACAATGTTAAAAATTAGACGGAGGGGATTCAGAAGCTCTTTGTACTTTTCTTGATATTTTTCATTAGGTTTAAAATTATTTCAAAATGTTTATTTTAAATAATGCAGTGAGAACTCATGGCAACTTTGGTGCCTAGCAAAATACCTGGCTCTATGAAAAAGTGCTTATTTGGCCCTCCCTTTCCAAAGAAGAAATCTTAACACCATCTTCAACTCTTTTTTTCCTCTTTTCTTCCATATCCAAATGGATTCTCAGGTTAATGAAACTAGTAGTCAGTTTTCAGTTCTAATCTTACATCCTTATCTCTATCTCCCCATTTCTGGCTCTTATCATCCTTCCCTTGGACCATCGCAACAGCAGCCTAACTGGTCTCTCTGCTCCATCTCTAACTTGATCTTTATACCTTCCTTACATCCTTATATCATTATTTAGAAGTCAGAAGTTACCTTTCAAAAGCTACATCTAATCTTATCATCATTTCCTTATTTAAATATCTATAATTGATCCCTAATGTATATAGTAATTTCCCAGGAGGCAGAATAAATAAATGAAGGCTTATGGCACCGGCAATGCAGGAGCACCAAAAAAATATTTCACGCACACTCACACATAACAGTGAAGTAGTGGGGCAGGGGAGGTGGCTAGAAGGAGGGGCGAGAGGAGGAAGAGGAAGACTTTTACTCGACCTTCTGTATGCTTACTTAAGGATTTGATATTTGTTTTATTTTCTATTACACAGTAGTGATACCAAGGTTGAGTGAGTGCTACAAACTTGCCAACATTTAGAACCTCTAAAACAGTACTTTTTCCCAATTTGGCAACAAAGAAAATGATAATTTTTTAGCATACAGAGATAAGCCAAGAAGACTATCCAAAGCCAAAAGAAATCATCCTGGGGGCTCCAACATGCCCAGGCCTCATAAGCTGAAGGCTATCTTCTCTCTGGCACACTGGTAAACCATTCATGGCACACCAGTTGGGAAGCTCTAATCTAAAGGTCCTACTCATTTCCCAAACACAAGGACCTTCACAAGGCTTCATTTCCCACTGCAGTCAATACACTCGCACACAGGTACAGAGATTCACACACAGAAACAGATACCCACACTCACCCACAGAGACACAGACAGACATATACAACAAGACAACTTGCGTTTCTCCAAACACACTACACACCCTTTCATACTTCTAACTTCTGTACATGCTGTTCTCTCTACCCAGATCAATTCCAACTGATCCTTCAAGACCATGCTCAAATGCCACTTGTAATTTCCCCCAGATCTTATTACACTGTCACTCCAAATTGTAATTGTTTTCATGTGTTACCACCCTAGAATCTGAGCTCAAGGACAAGAACCCTGTCTCATTTACCTTTATACCATTGCTCCCACTTTAATGGACAATCAAATGTTTGTTTAACATATAAAGGAATGTTCATCACATTGTTCCTGAATAAAGCAAACTTTTCAGAATACATTAAAACAATGAGGTACAATTATACAATCAAATTAGCATTTTTTCCAAAACAAGAATACTCACTATAGGCACTTTTGTAAGGGAGAGATTTGGTATAGAAATATTCATAACACAGACCATTATCCCAGTCCTATGGTTTTAAACTGAGGAAATAAACAAACAAACAAAAAATGTTTAAAAGGTAAATGTCTAAACTAGTTATGGTAAATCACCTGAATGTTTAAGCAATCATTTAAGTTATATTCATGAAGATGGGAATGGGAAAACAGAAAAAAACCAATAACACCAGCTACCACATATTGATCATGTCTTTTATTTAAAGCACACTGTTAGATGCTTTACATATATTATCTTAATCCTCACAATTCAAGGCCAACTGGCTCAGAGGTAATATAACTTGCCCAAAGTTTTTGAGACTAGATTCCAAACCAGATCTGACTCCAAAGTCTATGATCTTTTCCCTACATTGTAAGGCCTCCACTACACAATGTTCCCAACATATTAAAACCAAAATTGTATCTCTAACATACAACTTTATTTTTAAAATATGGATGACTGCCTGGAAGGAAACAAAAAACATCTATTACAGTGGTGATTAAGGGTAAATGTTGTTACAGTGTTGATCTTTCTTAAAATTAGCAACTTTTTAAAGCAGTGTTGCTGAACAATGAACTAAACTCATGAGGCAATACAAAAGAAACAATCATTGATTTCTTTTTTTTTTTTTTTACATCTTCATTATGGAAACAGAGTAGGTAACATAATAATAAGAAAGTGTATTTAAGAAGGATGTACTAAACTTTACCTAAAAAAGCATATGTTTAACCCCAGGGTACTTATTACAGGATTCAAAGCTTGATCACTGTGACTGGATTAAGCAGCATTCTTCCAGAAAAGGGTGAATTTTGAGGAAAGCTTAAAGAGAAGGTATATGGATTGGAGAGAGTTAGAGATGTTTAAACTGAGGAAACAAGGGCAAAGGAAAAAACAAGAATGTTTTCTTTTTAAGCAAGAATGAGAAACAGGGCTAGTGAGATGAAGCTGGCAGAAAGTCTTCAAGGCCAATCAGATAAATTTGGAACTAATTTGACAGCCACTAGGGAACTCCTATATATTCTTAAATAGGAAGGTGGTGTGCAGAAATATGGTCTTTAAAGATTCAAACTTTGTTCCAATATAAAATACTGCCTTAGGTTATACAGTGTTTTTGCCAAACAACGGGGGGTGGAGGATAATCCATTATCCTTTATGTGTACTTCATATATACTCTTCTCAAAAAGAGAAACTGACTAAACAAAAATCCTTATGTAAAGAGTGAACATATTGGGGAGGCAGGATCTTTCAGATATAATACTTGTGAATATTAAATGCCACTGTACATTTTAATAATAATAATACAACTTTAGAGCAAGAAGGGAACTTGGAGATAATCTTTTAGCGGCAACTCCATTTTCACGACAGATTAAATTGAGGCTCAAGAACTAAATAACTTGCCTAATGTCATACATAAAACTAGTGGAAGATTAAATACCAGAACTCAGATTTTCTAGGCAGCAAGATCTAAACCTGTGCTGCCCAATACTGTAGCTACTAGCCACATCTGGCTATAAATTTGATTAAAATTAAATACAATTTTGAATTCAGTGTATCAGACACACTAGACATATTTCAAGTACTCCATGGCCATACGTGATTAATAGCTATCATATCTAACAGTGCAGAAAAAGAATATTTCTATCCTATTTGTCAAATTATACCTCAATAAAGCTGAAGGAAAAAAATATTTCCATCACTGCAGAAAGTTTAAGTGGATAGCACTGATCTAAGGAATAAACTCTGAAGTCAGACCTGATTCAAATTCCACTTAGTAGGACTCTAACCCCGAATAAGTTATTTAATTTCCCTTAGCTTTTTTTTTTTTTGAAGGGGTGAAGGAATTAATAATACTTGCCTCACAAAGTGTATTTAATGAGTGATATAACACAAAAAGCCCCTTATACACTGTCTGACTCTTAACAGACAATAAATACTAATACTCTTCCCTTCCCGATCCTTTTTTCCTTCTATTCTATATAATCTCCTTATTAAGATACATACACAATAACCCACACAAATTGATATCTTCCCCTCAAAAAAGTCTACAGTATATAATTTTCATTCTCTTCTTACTAATTTCTTCAAATACTTACACCTCATTTCCACTGTTTCTACTTAGAAATAATGAAATTAAGAATGAATGTGAAGGGAAATGCCTCTAATGAAATGAAAGAGAGTGTAATAAATTTCCCTTCCTCTTTTTTCCCCATTCCATTTTATATTTGATTATACTTACTTATCATGCAAGGGATATGAAATTAATTATGATATTCCTGGACAACTGTACTTTCATACCAATAAGAAAGATTCTACAGTACTTCTTTCTACATTATATTCTTTCTCACCATCTGTATTACTGAATGAATATTAAATGAAGAAATAACAACACCTTTCTCCTACAGAACTTTCCTGGCAAAGAATAAAAAGGATTTCCAGAATGCTTAATCTTCAAAGGCTTCAGAGCTTGTTCTAGTAAACTGGTAAATTTAACAAATCTGGACTATACCATATAAAAAACTTCAAAACATGCAATAATTCAGAAAAACGACAAAATTCAACTCAATTTGTAATCAGTGAATTTCTAACAACAATTAAATTTTATTTAGGAGCAACAATTCATATTTAGCCACAACAAATGACACAGACTTGCCATTTTCAGTGAGTTCATCAATTTTGCAATCCCGATAACTAACATAAAGAATTCAGGGAGAACTTTTAAATGTTTGCCTTTAAACATCCACCAAACAAGTTAAGATTTCTACATATTTTTAAAAAGCTTTCTTGTTTAAAAGTGACCACATTAACTCTCAGAGGGAGAAAAAAGTACTCTCAAGAACAGTGCCTCCTTGAAATTCTGGTAGTTTCTTACTTTGTTCCTTAAAGATAATTTACTCAAAAACATGACCACCGACTCCCCTTTTAAAGTTTATCATAAGTCACAAATTACAGATAACAATGCACATTGTACTGTCACTTTACAACACAAATTAATCGTTTAAATAGACAAAACTGGGCCAGGCTCATGGCTCACACCTGTAATTCTAGCACTTTGGGAGACCAAGGAAGGAGGATTGAGGCCAGTAGTTCCAGAGCAGCCTGCGCAACACAGTGAGACCCCTGTCTCTACAAAAAATTTTTTAAAAATTAACCAACATGGTGGTGCACGGCTGTGGTCCCAGCTGCTCAGAAGGCTGAGACAGAAGGAATGCTTGAGCCCAGGGGTTTGAGGCTGCAGTGAGCTATAACCTCAACACTGCACTCCATCCTGAACAACAGAGCAAGACTCTGTCTCAAAATAAAAGACAAAACTAAAATATTTTAATATATATATCACACAGTTTAATAACTGTCGATGGGTGTCATGAAGTTAAAAAAACTGAAAAAGTTTTTATTACAATCCCACATAAATTTATTAGTATCCCACCTTATACATTAAAGAAAAGTTAGGCACCTATGCCCAAACTGATGAAATCTAATTTGTCAGATTCTACCATTTTTTAAAAATCCTTCAATAATAATGAAGTGTACATTGGTCACAGTAGAATAGTTCAAATGAATTTTCCTGAGGCTGCATTCTAAGTACATCCAACCCAGAAAGTATTTTTAGCCAGTGTTCAATCAATGTTGGTGTTATGCCTAGCCTAAATTAGAAATTGGGTGTTATAAATTTAAAGTAACAATGTTACTAGGGACATTTTAAAAGACATTCAATTAGAACATAAGAAAAAAACACAAGTTTGACACAATTCAACACCCATGGCCCAGAAGCTTAGATGTTAGAAAAAAGGCAATAAGAAAATCACATCCCAAACACAAAATGTTAAAACCTAAAGGCAACTCAGCAATAAAAAAAAAAGAAAAGAAAAGAAAATCACATCCTCATCCATAACTAATTTTGAGGAACCTGTGATTTTTCTAACTTAATAAATCTTAACCTACTCAATATTAAGAAAAAATACAAAATAGTGATGCCTCCTTGTGTTTTAAAAATTTGTCAAATGTTTAAAACAGGTTAGCTAAATCACAAACATTCTCTTGTACAAAAAAGACCATGTTTCTCATAAATCACTCAAGATCGTGATATTATGTGAACATGCATATGTTTCAATGCAAAATGTAACAAAAATAATGTGTACCATAAAAAATGTGAAGAGACATAAAATTAGTTTTTGTGGTAATTGGAGCATAAATTTATTCTGACAAAAAATGGTGGTGTCCACAAAATGATCACACTCTTTTATTATGAGTTAGTAAAAAGGGTCTAGACAATCCACAAACTTTTGCTTACAAAGAAAAGTTTTCTTTTTCTTTAAAAGAAAGTTGAATTTCTATTTATCAAATTCAAGATTTAACAGCTATTTCTAGCTCTATTTCATTAAGCACACTTCGGGCTCTGAACAATCTTTTAAGGTCATCCTCTCCCCCGTTGAAAATGAAAAATAATTTTTTCTCTGGCACGTTACAGTTCAGAAAACCAAGATTTAAAAATGCCCTGGCGTTTAGTGTTCCCCGGTCTCCTCTCTACTCAAATTGTCTCTTTCAAGTCGGATGCATTGGCTTTTTGTTTATCTTTCTCCATAAACATGTTTTCTGTGTGGCCAATCAGCTGTGCTGTTTCAACTGGGCCCAAGATCTGGTCACATAAACTTAACATCACTTAAATCTCTTATTCGAAAAGTAGCTGGTATATTGCAGATATATGACAGGTTCTCCTAGAACAAGCGCTTTGAAAAACCCTACAAATCGTCCTTGTACATACTGATGTCACTACATGATGCAAGCCCAGTCATAAAATCTCCCATCCTAAGTTTTGCAGAAACATCCTATGCAACTGTAAACTGTTCCATTTTAAGGAAACCCTGGGAAATGCATCGGTAAGTCTATTTAGCTATATCTCAACTTTTTTTGGGGGG
>VBSM01003199.1:6240503-6260411 GCA_008086735.1 Cheirogaleus medius | reverse complement strand
CACCTCGGCCTCCCAGAGTGCTAGGATTATAGGCGTGAGCCACCTCGCCCAGCCACTTTTTTGTTGTTTCTATCCATATGTTTTTATACTATTCTTCTCTCAAAAAGTTGTAGGTATTTTTTATAGGTTTGTCTTTTAGACTTCCTACTCAAGATATAAGTGGTTTGCACACCATGATTACAGCAATAGAGTATCTTGTATTTGAGTACTTACTGTTAACAGTAAGTTGTATACTTTTGGAAGATTTCTTATTGTTCATTAATGTCCTCTTCATTCAGATTAAAGAACTCTTTTTAGCATTGCTTGTAGGACAGGTCTGGTGTTGATGAAATCCCTCAGCTCGTTTGTCTAGGAAATTCTTTATTTCTCCTTAATGTTTGAAGGATATTTTTGCAGGATATAGTATTCTAGGATTAAGGTTTTTTTCCTTTGGCACTTTAAATATATAATGTTGTTCTCTCCTGGCTTGTAAGGTTTCCACTGAGCAGTCTGCTGCCAGATGTATCAGAGCTCCTTTATATGTCATTATTTTCTTTTTCTTGCTTCGTTTGGAACCTTTTCTTTATCTGTGACCTTTGGGAGCTTGATTATTAAATGCCTTGAGGTAGTCTTGTTTGTGTTAAATCTGGTTGGTGTTCTATGACTTTCTTGTACCTGAATATTGATATCTTTCTCTAGGTTTAGAAAGTTCTCTATTATTATTTCTTTGAATAAAGCTTCTACTCCAATCTCTCTCTCTCTACTTCTTCTTTAATGCCAATAACTCTTAGATTTGCCCTTTTGAGACTATTTTCTAGATCTTGTAGGCATGCTTCATTGTTTTGTGTTCTTTTTTCTTTTTTCTCTTCTATTATTTTCAAATAGCCTGTCTTCAAGTTCATGAATTCTTTCTTCTGCTTGGTCAATTCTGCTGTTGAGAGACTGATGTATTTCTAAGTTTGCCAATTGAATTCTTAAGCTCCAGAATTTTTGCTTGAATTTTTAAAATTATTTCAATCTCTTCATTAAATTTCTCTGATAGGCTTATGAATTCCTTCTCTGTATTGTCTTGAAGTTCATTGAGCTTCTTCAGGACAGCTATTTCGAATTCTTTGCCTGAAACATCACATATCTTCATTGCTCCATGTTTGGTCACTGGTACCTTTTTTAGTTCATTTGGTGAGACCATGTCTTCCTGGGTGTTCTTAATGCTTATGGTTGTTCATTAATGTCTGGACATTGAACAGTTAGGTATTTATTTTAATCTTTGCAGTCTGGACTTGTTTGAACTTATTCTTCTTGAGAAGTCTTTCCAGATATTTGAAGGGAATCTAGTGTTGTGGTCTAAGTCTTTGGTCATCCATGTCAGCACTAGGGGTGTCCCAAGCTCAGTAATGCTGTGACACTTGCAGACTTCTGGTAGTACCACTTTGGTGGGCTTGGGTAAGATACAGGAGAATTCCTTGGATTACCCAGCAAGATCTCTTACTCCATTCCCTCACTCTCTGTGCTGGGCTGCTGGAGTTGGGGGAGGAGTGATGTAGGCACTCCCTCATGGCCACCAGCTCTAGGTCACACCTGGAGCCAGCCCAGTCTTACCCAAAGCCAGTGGTGACTGTTGCCTGGCTACTTCTGATGTTTATTCAAAGCCCAAAGGCTCTTTAGTCAGCAGGTGGTGAATCCTGCCGGGACTGGGTCCTTCCCTTCAGGGCAGCCTGTTTCCTTCTGGCCTAGGGTGGGTCCAGAAATGTCGTCCAGGAACTAAGGCCTGGACTTAGAGAATTCTGCTTGGTTCTTTATTTTACTGCAGCCGAGCTAGAACTCAAGTAGCAGAACAAAGTCCTCTGAACTTTTCCTTTTCCTTTCCCCAAGTGGAAGAAGACTCCCTGAGCTGCACTGCCTGTAGCTAGGGGTGGGCCCAGGCTGCTTTTTGTCAGCTGGTTGTGGGGCTAGCTGGAGCTCGGGTTTTCGGGGCAAAGGATTTCTCTTTGGCTGAGTTGGTCTAAATGCTCCCTCTGTGGGCACAGGCAGAAGTCTGTGTTCCCCTGTGCCAAGGCGGCCTGAGTTCCTATGCAAAGTCCCACAATCACTTCACTCTCCCTCCCCAGCCACACAGATTCTCTCTCCACTCAGCCTGCTGGTGTGGCACTGCTAGGGGATGAGGGAGGGGTGCCATAGCTAATGCAAGATTGTCTTTTCTGCCTTCTTCAGTGCCTCTTTCCTTGATATAATATTAAAACCATGTGGTATGATTGCTTACCTGATTTTCATTCTTCTGAAGGTGCTTACTTGCATGGATAGCTGTTGGATTTGTTGTTTATGCCGAGGGACGATTGCTGGAGGTTTCTATTTGGCCATCTTCCTCCACTTCCTCCTCCAAGATATTCTTTTTTTTTTTTTTTTAGAAAAATTTTATCTTTTTTTCTTTTCTTTTCTTTTTTTTTTTTTTTACCACACAACCAGGCAGAACAAGATATTCTTGATTTAAGTATGCTGTGGTAGTAAGTTGAGAATTTTTATAGGTTTGTTTTGAGCTTGCAACATCTGGAATTATCATACCTATTGTAATGTTTCTATATATGAATGTTTTATATGCTTAGCTAATAAGGAAGGGATGGAAAGATTTTACAGAATCACAGATATAGTCTTAATGGGAAAAAGAATAGGAAAAAAATCAACCAAAAGAGGAGAGAATTGGAATTTTATCTTCATTTGGTTTACAGGGCAGAGGGAGCGTGTGTCACTATCAAGTGTGATAACTATAAAGCATATCTTTTTTGTTATTGTTGTTATAAGCAAAGCAGAATATGCACATTTAAATTAGTACAGTCCTCTAACTTAGTCATTTGGCAAAGTTATATGTATTTTCAACAATTTGACTCTTTCTCAAATGCTATAACCCCCATCTTATTTCATGTCTACCACCCAGGTTCCTATATGGGAGGGTGCTGATATCTGTCCCTTGTAGATTCTCTGCCACCCCAGCCCATATTCTGAACCAATTCTGGTTGAAGCAGAAGCTAAACTAGGACCTCTAACCCCACCAGCATTTGGCTTAGTTAAGTGCCTTCTCTGTGCCAGGCACCATGCCAGGGTCTGGGTTTGCAGAGATGAATATTACACAATCCTTGTTCTAAAGGAGTCTGTAGACCAGAGAAGGGGTGATCTAAAAGCCTGTGCACCTATTCTCACTCTCTTTACAAGAGGTAAAACTTCCAAGTATTTGTGGAATTGAGACCAAGTAGGGGGAGACCTGTCTGTATTGACATAAAGCACACACTCCAGTTCCTGTGATACACCTTTAAAGTTGTCCTTAAACACCTCTCATTGTTGACAGATTGGCTAAAATCCAACTCATGTAGAACAAGGTAGATGCTGTGAGTGTGAAATACTTCACTCCAGCTAAAAGTCAAGTTTACCCAAATGCACAGTCACAATGTCCCCGTTTTGAAGCTCCTAAATAAAAGCAGTATGAAATGGCAATTTTGGAAAGAGCAAAAATGTCAGTCTCTTTGAAGCAATTTGCAAACTCCTTAATTTACAGAATTATGGATTTAATTTTGGTCTGAATTATTTTGGTCTCAATGATATCAAAGCACTTAGTTTCTAGATCAATTCAGTGAAGAAAAAGCACCTTCAAAGTATCAAGAGGTTTTTTGTTTGTTTGTTTGTTTGTGGTAGAGGACATCCTATCGGCTTTATACTAACATTCTAGAAATTAGTCCTTAGATTTTATGTTCCCTACAAATAACTTGTAACATATTTATTAGAAACTCCAAATGTATTTTCTGGTGCATATAGCTAACATAAATGCATTAATTTAAATGATCACCAGCCATGAAGAGGTGGGGTCCCATAGTGGTTAAGAATACAGTTTCTGGTGTTACCCTGACAAATCCCCCTCTGCCACTTGCTATCTGTGTGATTTTGAACAAGCTATTTAAACCCCCTGTGCTTATTCCTTTATCCATAAAATGAGAATAATAGTACCCACCTCAAAGGATTGTTATGAAGATCAAAGGAACTAACAAACATACGACACCTAGAACCATCCTGGTACAGGGTCAGATGTGGTCTATAAGTAGTAGCTGATGCCATTGATTAGACACTCACCAGGTGCCATGCCTGTTATATATATCACTGAGTTTATGCCTCCCAACTTCCCTATGACCAAGTATTAATATCTCCGCTTAGCATGTAAGGAAACATATAACAATAAGGAAACTTGAATTCAGAGGTTTCATCATTTCAAGTCAGACATGCAGTGTTTGAGGCTGAAGCTTAGCCTGTTTTCCATGTGTTTACATATTGGCCTTCCAAAATGGAGCTGTAAAAGTCAGAGCGCTATTGAAATGCAGCAACTGACGTTATTTAATATTAAAGGAAAATCAGTGTGATGTCATGTCACACTCTCTCCAGCTAGCATGAAAAGAACATAAGCCAATAAGGCTGAGAAGGTGCCACCTTTGTGTTTACATGCCATGAACTTTGTGTCGACAGCAGAGAAGAGCCAGAGAAGGCTTTTAAGGAGTGGAGAAGTGATCGTCTGCATATTTGATAAAGACCATCATGATTATGGTGGAGCATAGGCTGTGGGGTGGGGTGAAAGTAAAGATGGGAGACCAGTTTCAGAACCTTGTAATAACCCAGAGGGTTATGATAAGTGTTTGGGCCTAGGTGGAAATTGTGGCTATAAAGCAGAAACAGAGATCCTTGAGAAACTAAGTAAATAGAAACAATAATGACTCATCCATTTATTCCATGGTGGGACCCATTTTTCTGGCTGGGCCAGTCACCAAGATCAGGGAGCACAAGATAAAAGGGCGTAAGTTTAGAGAGAATGATGAGTCCAGTTTAGATGAAATTGAACTTGAGGAGACTGTGAGATTGTAGAACCATCCAAAAGTCAATTAAACATAAAGGTCTGTAGCTCGGATATCCAGCCTGCACTGGGTTAGAGATTTGAGAAGGTAGCGCAGGTCAGAAGAACAGTGTCTGGAGAGAGAAGACAGGAAATAAAGAGAAGAACCCTGGGTAACGAACCCTAACATTTGGGGTAGGTTGCTGTAGTAGTCTAGCTAGGAGACTGAGGAGCCAGAAGGCTCAGAAGCAGGCGAGGACAGGGTAGGATCCCAGGCACCCAGAGAGGAGAGCCTTACAAGACTGTGGAGGGTGGACCATGCCATGTGCCATGGAGCTGAGCAAGCTGTGGGTGGGAAGGTGTGCAAGGCATTGGGGAACTTAGTATTCACCCATGACCTTTGGCAGACAGTCTCAAGGGAGAAATTGGGGCAGAAGCCAGATGTCAAGGAGTTGAGCAGGGAGTAGAAAGTAGAGACTTTGACTGAAGACAGGTCACAGGAACTTAGCTGATTAAGGAAAGTGAGAGAAATAGAGAGATGGGACAGGATTGAGGGGAAGCTTTTGTTAGAATATATGTAGTCCTAATAATACTAAGTAACGGGATTCAGGGCTCCATAAGGGTCAATTGACAGTCTCTTTTTTAAAAAATCATAGTTAATAAACCCTAAACCCAAGGGAACCATTTGGTAAATGAATAGTCCATGGTTTCCTAGCTCCTCCGGGATTTCAGAGCATCCTGAAGTTTGTAATAGCTCCATCCATAGCCTACCCAACAGCCATTGCCCTTTCTTCTTGCTAATAGAGCCCAATTTTGTTGGTGTGGCCATTTGCCCAGCCCTGCAGTGTAAATTGTGATTGTTCTGAGACAATCAACACTACACTGTTTCTCTTTGCCAGCCACTGGTCTGGGGGGTATGTGACCCAGTTCTAGACAGTGGGATGTTGGAGGAAATTTGCTGAGGGCTTCCAGGAAAGTTTTCTCCCTCTACCTTCCAACCACCCCACCTCTCACCCCAGAAAACAGAGGAAAGTGAGGAGCAAGCCCCCTTTCCACTCTTTCCATTCTGTTCAGGACATAAATATAGTTGTAAGGAAGTCCCACAAAGTTCTGACTTTTCCAGCAATGTTTCCTTTGATACATTCTTAGAAAAAGCAAATTTCAAATTCTTTCAAAAACAAGTTTTTAGGCTGGGCGTAGTGGCTCATGCCTGTAATCCTAGCACTCTGGGAGACTGAGGCGGGAGGAGTGCTTGAACTCAGGAGTTCGAGACCAGCCCGAGCAAGAGCGAGACCCTGTCTCTACTATAAATAGAAAGAAATTAGCCAAACAATTCAAAATAGAAAAAAAAAATTAGCTGGGTATGGTGGCGCGTGCCTATAGTCACAGCTACCAGGGAGGCTGAGGCAGGAGGATCACTTGAGCCCAGGAGTTTGAGGCTGCTGTGAGCTAGGCTGATGCCACGGCACTCTAGCCCGGGCAAGAGAGTGAGACTCTGTCTCAAAAACAAACAAACAAGTTTTTAGTTCTTCTGCTTTGCAGATATCCCAGGCAGACTTTTATTTAGCTTATTAGACAATCTAATACTGACCTTGACAAATTACTTAACTTGTGTGAGCCTCAGTTTCCTCACTGATAATCTGGGGGTGAGACTAGCTCCCCCCTGGGCCTGTTGTGAGAACTGCGTGGGGTGTACAAAGTGCCAGCATACCAGTGGCAGTACCGGCTCCTGTTTTCCTGTAGGTTCTTTACACACCCTCACCTCCAACTCATACACCCTCACTGGAGAGACTAGGAGTGGCCAGGGCTATGGGTAAATTACTGACAGCCAGTCCCCTCCCTAGGCGACCACAGAGACCCACATCCCACCCTCCACAGTTCCAGGTCCCCCATTGCCTGCCAAATGCATGGTAATTTTCTTCTAGTTCAGCCACAGCCTGCTGATTCGCACACTTCCTGCATGGCATGCCTGGCTGACCGTGTCCCCCAGATAGTTCCAAACTATTAGCCCATTCAGCCCAGAGACACCGCAGCCCGGCCTTGCGTCCTCTCCCTGCAGGGCCTGTGGAAACACCGTTTCTCCAGCCCTCGTCGGACTGCTCCAAGCTTCTGGCCCTGCCTACTGCCCAGTCAGCAGAATTCTCCTGGGCCTGTGTTACAGCAGGTGACAGGGAGTCTGTCTCACCTCTGACTAATAAGCCACAAAATAAACCCTCTGGCCCGAAGGTAACATCCACCGAATCCATGTCCTCAGCTACTTTGCTTCCCGTTGGGGGAAGAGAACAGGTGTCTGTGTGTCTGTGTCTCGTCTCTCGTCCTCACCTTCGAAGGACGGTGCTGGGTAATGGCAGAATGTGTGCTGGGACGGGCAGTGACGCAAATCCAGCTTCAGCCTGTATTTCAGTGTGGATCCCTTCATGTGAGGAAGCTACTCAGGGGTCCTCAAACTTTTTAAACGGGGGCCAGTTCACTGTCCCTCAGACCGTTGGAGGGCCAAACTATAGTTTAAAAAAAAAAAACTATGAACAAATTCCTATGCACACTGCACATATCTTATTTTGAGGTAAAAAAACAAAACGGGCAAAAACACTCAGGCCGGGCGGGCCGGATAAATGTCCTTAGCGGGCCACAGTTTGAGGACCCCTCTAAGTCATTATGGTGAAGATAATAAGGGTGCCTCATATTTATCGGTTGCCTATTGCTCTGCTAAGCACTTTACCAGGGAATCTCTCAATCCTCCCATCACCCCAAGGGGAGGTCTCATTGTTCTCTCCATTGTAAAGAGAGGAGCCCCAGACACAGAGAGTTAAGTAACTTGCCCACAGTCCCTACTAGCGAGTAGAGAAGCTAGATTTGGTTGGTTCTGTAGCACAGACTCCCTGGGACTCAACTTCCTCATCTGTGAAATGTGGACAATAAAAACGACTTCACAGAATGGAGCAAGAATCAGAGACATAACTTCTAGATGGCCCATACTGGATGCTCAGCAATGCCAGTCCCCCTGCCGTCTTCCTTGCTAAAGGAATCAGATATGCCACTGGGACGCTGGCTCTCAGTAGAGATCAGTCCCTCAGCAGACATTTCCCCAGATGAACTGATTTGCAGTGGGAATTGTAGGTGATGCTTTTGGGAGTCCTTCATCAGCCCTTTGGGAAGAGTTCTTACAGATTTCAGTACACGGAACAGGCAGGCCCCAGCACCGCTGTTGAGAAGAATGTGTCAGAAACACGCTTACTCTGAGAGGACACAGACTGTGTAGCCAGGCCTCTGGGAGGAAGGGAACGTAGATACTAGTCTCGTGTGAAGTTCCTCAGAGCTGACTCAAGTGTATAATTTCCAACTACACATAGAAGTTACTTTTTTGAGAAAGACTCAAAATTACAGAAATGAAACCTCTTTCTTTCCAAAATGTGAGAGTGAAGTGCTCCTGGACCCACCCACACTCTGGTTTCCCCACCCTCTCTTCAAATCATTTAGAAGTTTGTTTTTTTCTCCTCCCTCCCCTCATTCATGTCTTTCCTGGCACTGTTGAGAACAGTATAATTTGGAGTGGGGTTTTTTTCCTTTCTCTTTTGGTCTGTGTAAGTGGTCTATGGGTTTATTTCATTCCAGATGCTTCTTCCCAACCTGCCTTTTGAAAGAAACCCAGAATTATTTTTAAATAGAATTTGAAGGTTTCCAAATAAAACAAATATCCTACTTGCCTGTGGGTTCCTAAGTTACAAGTCCTTGCTTGGTGGTGGGGAGAAGAAAGGGCACAGGCCTCCGAGGCTTGCTGTGCGGGCCGGCCCTGCCTCCCCGTCTCTCTCCTCTCTACCTCTGGCATCAGCCCCCTATGCCCTCTGGCTGCCTCCCAAGGTGTCCGCCTGAGGAACCCACTTCTGTCCCATGAGACACACTGCTTAGCTCTTCTGCTGAATTTTGTCAGCATTCTTTTCTCCCCAGGAGCTAATCTGATAGAGTGATTCGTGTTAGGATAACACCATAACATACCTTCCTTCCCAGTTAATACGCTCTCGGGGACCTTACTGCCCCAACCCAGTGGTTCTCAACTCTGGCTGCACATTAGAATCATCTGAAGAACTTAGTAAGACACAGATTTCCAAGCCTCACTCATCCCAGATCTCGACGGGGGGATACCCAGGAAACTGGATTTTTTTTTGAGACAGAGTCTCACTGTTGCCCAGGCTGGAGTATGCGGTATCATCAACAGCTCACAGCAACCTCAAATGCCTGGGCTCAAGCGATCCTCCTGCACTAGACTCCTGAGTAGCTGGGACTACAGGCTGACGCCACCATGCCTGGTTAATTTTTCTATTGTTTGTAGAGACCTGGTCTCACTATGTTGCTCAGGCTGGTCTTGAACTCCTGGCCTCAAGAAACCCTCCTGCCTTGGCCTCCCAAAATGCTAGGATTATAGGCATGAGCCACTGGCCTGGAAACAGGAGTTTTAAAAAATTAGTTTCTCTTTTTAATTATAAAGGTAACAAGTGCTTATATCCTTTGTTATTGTTGTTAATATAAACATTACAGGGATATTTTATGTAAAAAGCAAAAAAAAAAAAATCCTCCTTCCCTCCCTCCTTGATATTCCAATCTCATTCCTCAGGACAAACACTATGAACAGTTTCATGTGTCTCTTTTCAGAAATTGTCTGTGTTTTTTGTTAAATCATATATATTTATTTTTACACACGTGATCAAATCATCACACTTACTTTTTGTATCCCCAGTGAACCTTGGAGAACTTTCCACATCACTACAAACTGAGCAACCTCATTCTCCCTAAGATCTGCATCACCTTGAGCAAGCCACGGCTCTGTGGTTGACTGCAAAGCTCAGGCCCTTGGGGAGGATCCGCAGGAGAGGTGGCTCCTCCTTAGGAGGAAGGTGATCAGTGATTTCTAGCATCTTCTCGAATTTCCAGAGCCCTTAAAATATATATATTTTTGGGAAGGGAAGATTTTCCCTAAATTGCACTCAGAGTCGTTCCCTTTTGTATGAAAATGCCTCAGTAGAGGCCTTTTCTTTTGAATTTCTTCAGCATCCTCTTTCCCTAGGAGCTAATCGGAATGATTATCTATAAGTTACACCATGCTTGATAACGCTAAGATAACACCATAGGCCATCACTCCTCCCAGGTAATTTCAGAAAGCCTGTGTAAATTGCAAGAAAACTACACATTGGCGAAGAACTTCAGGTACATCCTAGCTCTGAAATCCTTTATTCATTTGAGTATAGGCCTCAGGAACATCTAGGGGACCTTGGGAGGGGAGATTTTACCTCAACGTGTCCTCAGTGGGAACACAGGGAAGAGTGGGCATGTCTCAGCGCAACGGTTTTGAGAGTGAATCTGTGACTTCACCAAAGACAATAGGACTGGAGTAAGCATGCAATTTGATTTCTCAATTAAACTAACATGCAGTTTCCCGTTGTGTAAGAGGGGTTCCCCTCTGACTTGTTGAACTGTTTCATCATCCTCTCCCAGGAGGCAAGTGTCACGGTGGAGAGAGAGCATTCCTCTAGTCTGGCTCTGTCAGAGTGATGCTTTATAACTCATATCTAACTGGGAACCAGTCTCCTTATCCGTGAAATGAGGTGAGTAAATTAGATGATTTTTAAGGTCCTTCCTGGCTTTAAAATTCTAGATTTCATGACTCTGACCATCATGAACCATATAGGAATTAAAAAAACACACACACATAACTGAATTCGGTTCTTTGGAAAATAGATGATGGAATCCCATTACCCAGCTGGGTGGTGCTTCCTATTTAAACTGTTGTTTTCCTGACTTGCGTAGCTCTTTTCCTTTCAAACCTTGCTGGGAGTCTGTACATTTAGAGCACATGACGTTGATGGCTTGAGCTTGCTTTCTTTCTTCCACAATTGCCACCACTCTGTCACTTATCTCACTGGGATGTTGTCCAACTTAATGCACCATAATAATAATTATGTCTCATATGCATATAAGCTTTAACAGTGCACCAAGAATGGTGCACATGAGTTTTTCAGGAAGAGATTGTTCAGGATTTGAATTCTGCCTTATAGCAGCTGGGGACTTGGTTGCAAATAGAAAGTGTTTTTGGTTAACTTAAGCAGAGAAGGAATCTATGTGAGGAGCAGTGGATAATTCATAGAATCATGGGGCAGGTGGGAGGCCCCCAATGGGGCAAGGCACAGTCAAGAGGCTGCCTCCGGAGCCACCAACTTGAGAGAGGTGCTTGTCACTGCCCTCTATGGCCACCTCATATAATCCCTAACTGACCTTGTGCCTTGGCTAGTCTCCCTAAGGGTCAATGTTTTTAAGCAACCAGAGAGTGGCAAGAGGGAATATCTTCCCCTTCAGCTTGCTTTCCACAGTGGGCTGTGAAACATTCCTTCTACTTAGCTCGATGCTCCCCTAAGTGAGAAGTACAGTGCATCCGCAACAGGACACTCATACCAAGGAAAAGAACCTCAATTCTTACCTGATTATCATGCATAAAAATTAACTCGAGTAGGACTATAGACCTCAATATAAGATTGAAAACTACCCAATTTCTAGAAGAAAACATAGAATAAGTATAAAGCAATCAGAATGACAAATGTCCACGACATAGTTCCACCACCTACCATAGCTGTGTGACCTTGGTAAAGTGACCTTAGATGATCCCGACTCCTGAGGCAGCTGTGTGGATTCCGTGGGAACATGCATAAAACCCTCAGCCCAGGGTTCTCCTGAGCCTAACCTGAGCTTGGACATTCCTGGATTCCTGGGCATGTCCGAGCCTCCAAGTGTCTCTCGGCATGGGGGTGGGGGGAGGGATCTGAGAGGGGATAGATAATTTTTCCCCCTTTTCCCCCTCCAACCATATCCTGCACGAGGGACAGATCATTTTGACACCTGCTGGGTTTTGCACCTTTGAGATCCTGAGATTCAGCTTCTGCTGGGGGATATGGTTAGCTGCAGGCAGGGTCTTCTCAGGCCCTGATGTGAGAGAGAAGACTGTGTGTGGGTCCTCTAGGTGCTCTGAAAAATATTTCTGGTGAAACTTATTTGGGGAGATGCCAGAGGCGCTGTGTCAGCAGGTGGGAGGCACGAGCTGGTGACATTTGTTAATGTGAAATCATTTGTCCCTCTGGTGCCACGCCTGAGAGAATTTGGGCTGCACGTACATCCTCTCACTAGATTCTCATTACATCCCTTTAATGCTGGGAGAGCAAGTGCTAGTAGCCTCATTTTTTTTTTCCTCCAGAGGAAGAGACTGAGGCTAAAGAACTAAAAGAAACTTGCTGAAGGTCACTTAGCTTAAGCCGAGGGGCCTTTCTTCCTGATCCTGAGCCCAGTATCCTTCCCACCATCCAACACTTTTTCCTCTCTTCGTACCTCCATTATTAGAACACCTGAATATTCTTAGCTAACAATGGACAACACAAATAAACACATGGTCATTTCCCCACATTTCCGCACAGGTCCTCTGCAGATGGCAGAGCCCTTTCTCTAAACACGCGGCATGAAAAAGCGTTTCACAGAGTGGAAAGAGAGCTCCAGCATGAATCAGCACGAAACAGTGGAAACTGGCTTTGCAGGGACTGGAATGGACTCCAGGGAAGACATGCAGCCTGAGCTCACGGTTGGGAGACTCCTAGTGCTGGGAAGTCGGGGCTGCCATCCCAGGGTCTGGGTGGAGGGCTTCTGCCGTGCCAGGGAACAGGTGCTTGGATTCGGTCCCCCAGGGTGAGCGCTGTCTGCTGCCGTCCCCTGTGGAGACTGGACTGAAGCTCTGAGTTCATTATTTGCAGGCCAGGATCCTGCCCTGGCCCTGAGGCTGAAGCCACAGTTGGGGTAGGAGAGGGTGACTGCCTGTGAGGCTGGTCTGGAATTGTCCATGTACTTACTGAGCCAAGAAGGAAGAACGAAAATAGACTCTGGGAGAAAGGAGAGATCAGAGGCTCAGAGAGGCAAGTCCTGTGTCAGGCTGGAAGGTGGAAGTAGCATCGTGGGTGGTGTGGAGATGGCGTCAATGGCCAATGGGGGTGAGGACTAAGGTGAAGAGCCCATCTCACAGGACTCCTGTACCTAGCAGAGGGCGGGTGACAAATGACTATTTTTTTTGAGACAGAGTCTCACTCTCTTGCCCGGGCTAGAGTGCCGTGGCGTCAGCCTAGCTCACAGCAACCTCAAACTCCAGGGCTCAGGCGATCCTCCTGCCTCAGCCTTTCAAGTAGCTGGGACTACAGGCATGTGCCACCGTGCCCGGCTAATGTTTTCTATATATTTTTAGTTGTCCAGCTAATTTCTTTCTATTTTTTTAGTAGAGACTGGGTCTTGCTCTTGCTCAGGCTGGTCTTGAACTCCTGAGCTGAAATGATCTGCCCGCCTGGGCCTCCGATAGTGCTAGGATTACAGGCATGAGCCACCACGCCTGACCCAGTGACTATTTTTTGAAGTAATTAGTAGTTCAGCAACTAAGGACGGTCTTGTAGGAGGTGGGGCTGCGGAGGCAGGACGGGGCAGGGTGGTCCAAGTGGCTGAGCCCCTTGGGGGCCCCTCCAACTCCATGTCAGGCTTCTCTGCCTTCCAGCCCAAGAGGCCGCCACTGCTTTTTCGTGGGAGAAGAAGGCCCCTACAAAGTCCATAAATCCCCACAGATGAGGATGCCTTAGTGAGCACTGACTTGTCATCCAAACACAGAAAAGCATTTGTTGAATGCTCTCAGACCTTAACTCACCAACAGGTTAGAGAGCATGTTTTAAATGAACACAGAGAGGACGGAGAGAGAAAGTTGAAGTTGCTCAACTGCTCAGAAAAGTTTAACTGGAAAACTCCGGAAAATTAAGGTTGACCTTAATTGATTGGTTTAGATGTTAACCTTTGGAAAGCAATCTGTATCTGTAGAAAGACTGTGCACATTTAGTGACTTTGCATGGATGTTTACAACTCGTGGAAGGTGATGACTGTTTTGGCACAATGATGTATGTTCAGTTTGAAGTCCGGGCGGCTCTGTGTATCCAGCCTGAGTTTTTGGTCACTTGGTCCCAGGGTCCCATCACCCCTTGCTGGGCGGGTGCACAAAAGCAAAGTGCCAGCTCCAGCCCCACCTTTCTTGGTTGCCCGACCCTCTAGGCGCCTGACTCTCTGACCGTGGTGGGTGCCCCCGGGCTCTGATGGGTTGGTTAGCCCTCAAGGATGCCTCTTGGCTGACTGGGTTCAGTTTCATTTAGTTCTCAAGTTCACTTGGTTTCCTAATTTCAATGCAATGCCATCCCTTGGGATCCTGTTGGCCAGGCCCACCCCTGGAGGAGGGTTGACCTCAGTTCCCTTGTTTTTCCCCTCCTTCCTTCCCTCCTTCCATGTAAAATGAGATGGTTGCATTGAACTGACTCCAAAATCCTTTCCCACTCTAACTGCTCCGTGGGTCTGTTGAAGGTGGACCTGAGACATGTGGGCAAGGGCCTCTCTCTGAAACCGCTGAGGGGGCACGTGGTAACTCCCCATGCTGTATCCACACAGCTTTTCTCCTACAAGAAAGTGGAGATGGCTTTCTGCACAGAGTTGCAAAGTCAAATGAGCTGGACAGGGAGCCACGGGGAAGAAAAGGCCGGGCAGAGAGCAGATGCTCCAAGACCCCTTGCCGGCTGAGGGCGCGCCCAGGCCCAGCAGTCCCCGGGCTGTCTGCAAAGTGGATTTTTCTTCCTGTTCTCAGGCTTACAAGTCACTCATTGTTCTCAGAAAATAGCAGCTGCTTCTGGGGAGTGTTCAGCATTTGGGTGTGACAATGCAGGAAAGCTAGTTTTCAGCAGAAGGCAAGAGCCTACTTCTGATGAGGAAGGGGAATTCTGGGCAGGGTATTTGTTTTCTGTTGCTGCTGTAGCAAATCACTACAAATTCAGTGTCTTCAAACGGTGTAATTTACTATCATACAGTTCTACAGGTCAGGCCCGGGGCTCGCGTGGCTGCAGGGTTGCCTTCCTTTCTGGAGCCTTGA
The DNA here is from genome assembly GCA_008086735.1 of Cheirogaleus medius. Taxonomy (NCBI): domain Eukaryota; kingdom Metazoa; phylum Chordata; class Mammalia; order Primates; family Cheirogaleidae; genus Cheirogaleus; species Cheirogaleus medius. The sequence continues at coordinate 6,245,604 of VBSM01003199.1, read as the reverse complement.
GGGGACGATCCGCTTTCTTGCTAGTTGGCAGAACTCAGTTCTGTGAGGTTGTGGGACTGAAATCTCCATTTCTTTGCTGGCTCTCAGCAGAGGGGGCAGGAGCTCTCTTAGCTCCTCTCTGGAGGCCTCTCTCTGTCCTTGTACAAAGCTCTTTACGTCCCCAAACCAGCAACAGGCCTCCTTCTCATGCTGCCATCTCTCTGACCTTCCTTCTATTGTCACATCTCTCCTTCTGACCACAGCTGGGAAAGGTTCTCCATTTTTAAGGAATCAGGTGAGTAGATTGGTCCCACTCAAATAACCCAGAACGATCTCCCCATCTCAAAGTCCTTAATTGAATCACATCTGCAAAATGTCCCTTTTACCACGAGAGATCACATATTCACGGGTTCTGGGGATTAGGAAGTAGACATTTTTAAGGGCCACTCATTTGTCTCCCACAGGCAGGTTGGGCTGTGCAATTTGCTGATGACTCTCTGCTGGATGTTACACTGAGACAGTGAACCTATATCAGGCCGCTCACACTACCTGTGCACGTTGGGAGACACAGAGCCACGTGAACTGCAGCAAGCCAATGCCATTGCACAAAGCAAGACTTGAATGCGTCTGTCATGGGCACTTTGTGGTCAAGCCATCAGATGCCCTAAGTAATTAATGTTCACGTGGCTTTGTGAAATGCAATTATGTAGGCTAGCTTGTAAAAAGCATTTTTACAAGAGCTGACACAAATGGAACCCATTCAGCTTGCTTTTCCTGTTCCAGCTTTTCCAGGCATAGTCAGGACATCCCTGGAACTTCATCTACTTTCCCCTCTCTGCCTCCCCCTTCCACTAGTGTGGCGTGGTCCCTTTTAGCCTCTGACCTACAGGCTGAACCCACAAAGGCAGTGTTGACATGGCCTGAGCCCTTCCTCTGCACTCACACTTGCTGTTCCCTTGGGCTGCAAGGCCCTACCTCTTCCGCCTCCTGCAAGGGCCGAGCAACTCTGCCTACACAGCCCTTTAGCCTTTCTCTGCTCAAAGTGCGTCTGAGGACATCACCTGAGAGCCATGGGAAATACAGAATCTCGGGCCCCAGCCCAGACCTACTAAAGCCAAATCTGCTTTTTACCACCATCCCAGAGGATTCATGAGCACTTTAAAGTCTGAGCAGCACCGGGCAAGGGCCTCTGGGCGGCCCCAGCTAAATGAACTCTTCCCCCTGCTCCCCACGTGCCCTGTCTGGACTTTGCTCACAACAAGGGAGTATAACTGGATGTTAAAAGGGACTCTTCCTGTTATCCAGAAATTTCAGCAGATGCCTCAAAGGCAGAGAACAAAACTGTAGGTGCCAAGAAGCCCCACATCCACACAAGGTGCCAAGACCCCGTGAAGGATAAACTCAGAGAATGTGAAACCTTGTCAGCCCCTCACCCACTTCCGTCGGTTGAGCAAGGAGTTGGGGAGGGTTTCTGTGGAGAGGGTAGACTGAGGGCTGCTGTTCCCACCACGGCTGTTGCCCTCCCAGGGGGAAGAGGAGCAAGTGCCTCCTCGTCCCTTTCAGGAAGTGGGAGGACTTCAGCAGGGGGGTTCCTCGTGCTTCTGAGTATTTGGGGAAACTGAGGCCTGGTCTGAGGAGTCGGGGCTGCACTGGGCCGACGGTGCCCTGCCCCACAAGGCAGTGGGAGAAAGTGTGTGGCTCCTGGGTACCGGATGTGAGTCACGAGGTGGGGAGGCTGCCTGGAGCCTCCTTGAAGGGGAACCCACCCAAGGGCGCTGCCTGGAGGGGCAAAGGGACCCAGCAGAGGTTTGGACCACTGGAAAACTAGCGGCTGAGGGCTGCTGTGACTCCTCCCCACAACATACACCCTCCAGCCTCATTGTGCTTGGGTAGGCTTGCCAGATTTCACTAATAAAAATACAAAACACCCATTTAAATTTGAATTTCAGATAAATAACGGGTGAGTATGTCCCCAATACTGCATGTGACATACTTACACTAAAAAATTATCAATTGTTTATCTGAACTTCAAATTAGTGAGGTATTCTGTATTTTATCTGGCAACCCAAAGTTGGGAGGTTTGCAGCAGAATTCTAGCAGCTTCTCCCAGAAACCCACAGAAGTACCCCAAAGAGAAGGTAGCTATAGAACCCCAATGTCAGGTCACAACTGAAGCAGTCAAATATGATTCTTTCTGTTCCTTTACCCTTGTCTCCCACCCCTACCCCCACTCAGGAACCCTGGCCAGGGAGTGGGAGATGGGAGAAGGGAGGGTACGGGAAGAGGAGATGACTACCTCCACCACTTCAGGCTTCTGAGCCAGAGAGGAGATGCTTTAACTTTTTTTTTTTTTTTTTTGAGACAGAGTCTCACTCTGTCACCTGGGCTAGAGTGCAGTGGCGTCATCACAGCTCACAGCAACCTCAAACTCCTGGGCTCAAGCGATCCTCCTGCTTCAGCCTCCTGAGTAGCTGGGACTACAGGCGCGTGCCACCACACCCAGCTAATTTTATCTATGTTTAGTAGAGACAGGCGCCTGTCCGAGATGCTTAAACTTTAAACAAAATGGAAGATTTTGAGCATTATCTGGACCAGGCATACAACTACTGTTCTTGTCACTTAAAGGAACCTATGATGCCTTCCTAAAAGGTCATGTCAGGGTGGGGAAAGAAGCAGATCCTGCAGCCAGGTTGAAAAGACAGTGGGTGAAAGAACAGAGTTGCCCTATGGTTGTGCCCTACCAAGTGGTGCTGGTTCCCAGACTGATTGCTTGCATATCCATCTCTCTCGCTAGCATCTTCTCATTTGTCTGTCTCCCCAGACATGGCAGATGTAGTAGATGCTCAGTTAATATCTAAGGGTTGAATGTTGAAGGCATCAGTGAACCGACCCACTTTTTCACCTATAGAACCTATGAAGAGAGACTTTCCAGCATTGTATAGTCCTTCCCAAGGTACTTTAGCTGTGGTGAGCCTTGTCGTTACAAAAGACACCAGGTGTGATGATGGAGATCAGCTGAGCTGGGGTTGTAATCCTCTCTGAGAACATTTGCTGGCACTCGCTGCTCCCAGCAGTGCAGATCTGGGTTTATGGGAACCTGAGGCTTATACAAATTGGTGCCTTTCTAAGAAAAATAGTAACAAATTATGAAGACAAAATGAGTCATGAATATGAATATTAATTTAGGAGAAATCACAACAAATTGCAAATTCTAAAAAATTAACAAATTCTGCATATATCACAAAATCTGGAAAAGTAACATAATATTTCTTTTGGTTAACTTGGACATATCACTATAATATGCTTTTTTCTACATCATTTGGCTACATTTTTCCCTACAATTTCTGACTAATGCCCTTGTAGTAGTGACCTATTGTAAGTTCATGTTATCCTTGTTGATGTCTGTATTTTGTGATCAAATCACTAAGACTGCAAATCTTTTTTCAATATATTCATATGATTCACTCTTCTTCATTACACTGGGTTATTCAAACAATTTATTTATGCTCTAAATTTATCTCTTCCTCTTAATGAAGTACTGCTTTGGCATGATCTGATTCTTATAATCATTCTTTCTTCCCTGGTCTTTTTCATTATTTATATTTTCTTATCTATTGTGATTCTTTCTCTCAATGTCATGCTTTTGTCCATCAGACTTTTTTAGCTCCCGTTGTGGCAGAACAAGAGAGTTTTTGACATTCTGAAACCTCTTCCAGTCTTTTATCTTTCAATCTTTGTCTGAGGGTTCCACTGGGATGCTTCCTTCTTAACACATTTGAATTTTGTATAATTAGTAATTCTGAAATAAAGGCATTCTCAAGAGCAGCTCAAATGCATTTAAATATTGCTGAACTGTGTTTTGAGTTACATATTGCATAATCAGGTTACTCTTCTAGGCCACTGACATTGATCGGATGTGTGAGGGTTTTGTTACCCTGGGATATCTTTTCCTTGTTTTTTTTTTCTTTCTATATCTGTGGTGGTTTGGTGCACAGTTTCATCAGCAACCATGAGATGTCATCAGAACAGGAGGATCAGATATTCTAAGGATGGTCTGTTTCGCTGGGACAATACACCTGTGGGAGACATCACATGAGCAGTAGAATCTCCTTTCCTTGTGAAGAAAAGTGGACAAACATTCGACTTCCAAATCAAGTCTTGGGTGAACTGGTATAACTTTGCTGGAAAGCAGTTTGTCAATATGTATTTCAAGTCCTAAAAATATTTATATCCCTCCTAAAATACACACATATTCCTATACTTTGACCTAGTAATTTGATTTAGGGATATTAATCTTAATAAAATATTCCTGAAAATGAAAAAAAGTATTATGCATAAAGATATTAACAATAGAGTCCTTAAAATAATTGGAATAAGCTTCTCCAACAGTAAAGGATTGGTTGTCTAAATCAGGAAACATCAACCTGATGGGTATTATTACTATTGAGTTCATGGAATGTTTGTACAAAATGGTTCTTGCATAATGTTAGGCAAAACAAAAGCAAGATACAAAATTCTATATACATTTTGATCTCAGCTAGGCTATACCAATCCCTGTGCTCAGAAACATCCTGGAATATACATTATTTTAAAATGTGCCCTTGCTGTATAAGTACACTATATATATCATGAGCATCCTCCCATGTCAATAAATATAGATCTATGACATTATTTTTAATAGTTACATGGCATTTCATTGTATATAAGAACAAAGATTTAACTGATCTTCCATTCTAAGACATTGAGCTTCCAATCTTTTCCTGCTTTAAGTAAACCAAAATGCATGACCTTGCACATTAATCTTTAGCCAGTTCTCAAATTATTTCCTCAGGATAAGTTCCTAGAAGTGGAATTGGTGGGTCAAAGGCATTTTTAGGGCTTTTGCAACTTATTGCTAAATGACCTTCCAGAGAGACTATAAATTTATGCTCCCACCAGCAGTGATGAGTGCATAGCCTTCCTCTGGTGCCTTTGCTAACACCAACTCATCAATTTGTTTTAAAATTAAGAAAATAACTTAAGAAAATATGCCTGCAATAGATTTGAAACATATTAAGGTTTTTATTACACAATTCCAGCTTGCTATAATAACGATGATTGCAGCTAACATTTATTGGGCAGT
>VBSM01003199.1:6228666-6240403 GCA_008086735.1 Cheirogaleus medius | reverse complement strand
CAATTCCAGCTTGCTATAATAACGATGATTGCAGCTAACATTTATTGGGCAGTTACCTTGTCCCAGACAATGTGTTACATAAGTTAACTCTTGTACTCCTCTGGAGAGTTCTATGAAGTAGGCACCGTTATCAATCCATTGAACATGTGAGGAAATTGAGGCACAGACATGCTAAACAAGATGCTCAGTAACAGTCCAAGGTAATGAAGGGATGAAATCTTAGCCTAAGATTTCAACTCTGGCCACAGCCTACCCCCAAGCTGTACAGATTCTCTATTGAGGGTCCCTGCTAAGATAGTCTTAAGCATCCAGTAAGACCTTTCAGTTCAGGATTCACTGCAGCACCAGAAATTCCTCTAGTCATATGTAAGGATGAGTCTCAGTTTAGGCAGAGGCCCCCGAGGGAACCACTTAGAAGATGCCAAGAATCTACCTTGTAGGGCAAGGTAGACTATCTTTGTAGCACCTGCTGCGACAGTACACACCTGGCTGCCAGCTGTAGCCCACGGGTCACCCAGGGTGAAGGGTCATAAGAAAAGGCTTACTTGGAAGAGGGCTGAGTAGGGTGATGTATCCACCCTCTTAGGTCAGGCGACCACATCCTCCAGGTTTGCCTGACCCAGTCCTGGCGTTAGCAGTGGAAGTTTTGCATCCTGGGAAACCCCTCATTCCTGGGCAGACTGGGACAGCTGAGTACCATGTTCTTAGGGGAAGGTTCTGGTACTCTCTTTTCACCTCAAGACAAGCACAGGGGGCTTGGAGTGTCCACTCTGGAGCCATAGACCTGGGACAGAACTAACCTTGCATTAGGCACCCAGAAGCCCCTGTGCCAGGTCACGCTGCTGTGCTCTCCCTCCTCCCTCCTTCCTCCCTCTGGGCCTGACCTCCATGGTCCAAAACCCAGCTAGTGAGTGTGGGGCTTGGGAGGCTGAGCCAGGAGAGATGAGAAACCAGCAACACAGACCCCCGCCTCCCTATGCCACTTTGAAGCCTGAAGCAGGCCTCAGCTTGTGGAGGAGAGGCCGAACCTAAAAGTTAACAAACTTTAAAGTGTGATTATTACACTGGCTTGGACATTTCAGTCACTGAAATGAGACTTGAAAGGCCCAGAAGCGCCGTGGGAGCTGCCAGGATGTTCCCGGGAGATGGGGAAGAATGACCGCAGAGGGCAGCAGGAAGGCGGAAGCCACCGAGTGTGGCCCTCTCAGTCACCAGGTTGCACGGATCGGCCACTGTGCGCCCCACCCCAGGTGCCCACAAATGGAGCATCCCAGCTCTCCAAACTGCCAGAGCCCACCCTTCTCCTCCCCAAGCAGCTGCAATAATAAATGATAGCTTGCTGATATATGTAAGATCCTGTAATAGGTCCTTTATAGACATTGTTTTCTTTTGTCCTTATAACTAACCTGTGAGATATTATCATCCTCATTTTTCAGAGGCTCAGAGAAGTTGAGGAATTTGCCAACTATCAAGCAGCAGAGCTGGCTTGAAACCAGTTCCGTCTCCACCCAGAGCCCAGGCCCAGTTCACAATCCTGCACGGCTTCCTAGCTCTTGCCTGGCCTAACCTCCCTCCTCCCCGCCAGGCACCTGGGAGGGGTATCTTCCCACTGCGACCTCGGTGGGCTAGCTGTGTTTCCACTCTTCCTACACTTGGAATGTGCTTTTTCATGGAAACAATATAATGAAGGGTTGCTTCGACTCCACGGCGGTCACTTATTGGCTAAGTTACCCTTTGTGACCCGGCCTGGGGTTCTAACCATACTTGATCACGTGATTTCCTGGGAAGAAAGCACATCCTGGGTTCTAAATAGCAAATTCTAAGCACATTAAGACATAGCTCATTTGTGAGTTAGGGAATGTCTGCCTGTAAACTATTTTAATCTGTATGACAAGAAAAATAAACTGGGCTCTTTCATTATGCTATTTGGGTTGTTGGTCGAAATAACATAGGAGAAGTGGAGCAGCCACAGTTTGTCCTACAAGGACATCATCTATTTGAATTATTCAATCTCTTAAAGAGTTTGTGACTAAATGTATGGTACTGAAAACAATATAGTTTAGGGAGTGGATTAGGAGTCAGGTGAGGAGGGTCTAGTCTTGCCCTTGTCCTTACCCAGTTGTGTGACCTTGGATGGGTCACTTCACCTCTCTAGGCATCTGCTTCTCAATCTGTAAAATGGGAGGATGAACCTAGAGAACCCCCAAGCTCCCTGCCAGTTCTCAGATTCTACAACAAACAAACAGCCTCAGGTGCAGAATTACAAATGAGAGATCCGCTCAGAAATTGTGTTTCTTTCTTTTACTTCCCTTTGTAATTTTTTTTTTAAATCTCTCAGTAGTGGTGGACTATGGCAGAATAAAAAAAGTGCAAGTCAGGTTCTTTTGGGTTAAATGGAGCATTTAATGACAGTTAAGCAAAAAGATGTGTGATGGGCCTTTTTCTCACGTTGGATGTTTGGCTAATCTATCAGCAGATCCTGGCACCCAAGTGACAACCTGCATTGAAAAGGGCGGAACTTGGCTCTCCTGCCCGGCCAGCTGTGAGAGCTTGAAAGGGAAGCTATGGGGGGAATGTCTTTCATTTCCCCCTGGAAGCCAGGAGGACGTTCAGCTTAGCGTTGCCAACTATGTACTGTGGACTTGCCTCTAAAAGAAGCCTTTTTCCTTGGACGTCTTTCAGGCCGAAGTATTCCCCTTGGCACCCCTGCCCCCTTGGAACAAAGCCTGCTGTAGAGTCTGGGTGCGACTTAGCCCAGCCTGGGAAAGAGTTTATTTAATAATGGTGGAAAGGCTGTGATATGTCTTCAGGGGCTTTTTTAAAAGTGAGGACAGGATTTGTCTACTTGTCTGTTTTTGCCCCATCTCTTTCCACAACGATGGCTTACAGCAAGGACACTTAAAATGATGCTTAAAACAAAAGCAAAAAGAGGTAGAGAACCAGGCCCAGGGGAAAATCAGAGCAGAAAATCAAGATCAGGTAAAAGAAGATCAACTCTGAAGGCCAAATAGTTGTTATAGCTGAAATTCCAATTCAGCTAGTGTCAAAGCAAGAATAGGCCACACAGTTGCATAACCCTTAGTATTAGGGAGAAGGAAGGGGTTCTGGTTATTCAGAGGAATTCTCTTTTGTCCACTCATTCAATAAGTGTCTAATAAATGCTCACTGTGTGCCAAGCATCTTTGAGGTAATCAAAGATGGACTCAGCCCCCAGGAACTTAGAATTTAAGGGAGACTAGGTGAAGGAACTATATTTGTGTACCCATTATGTGTTAGACACTATGCATTTAATTATCACTTACTGTATGTCAGACACTGTACATTTCATTATGCACTTACTGTATGTCAGACACTATGAATTTCCATTTAACTTTCATAAACACTCATATCAAGTAGACATCATTACCTCCTTTTTACAGATAAGAAAACAGACACTGTTCCCACTGCTGGTAAGTATTGAAGTTAGGATTCAAATCAAGACCACTCTCTTTTTGATATGGTGCTAGACTGTTGGTGGTCTGCCTAACTTCCAGTATTTATTCTCCCCTTTGCTTTCTAACAGAACTTCAACTTTGTTTAGTTATTTACCACTCTTCAAAATAGCTGATGTGGGCCAAGGGACAATGACCCCATTTTTTACAACAAGATTGGTTAAGACAATCACAGTAATCGCTTGGTTTAAGAATCTGGGCTTAAACCAATCAATATGTGATGTTCTCTTGGTGACTGTCTTAGATCTAGGATTACATAAGTTGGAACAATAAGATTGAAGAAATGATCATCAATTCCATATTTTGAGGAAACTCTCTTTTTCTTGCTGGAAGTACACTAGTAGGTATGTTGCTGCTGGCAGCTTTTTGGTGACTCTAGGGGAAGCTGACTTTTCTAATGCCAAGAGTTCTGATACCAACTGGTGTGCTGCAATACACTTCCCCAGATACAAAAGCAAATACAAATCCCACCCAGAGTTAGTGCAGACCCCACACGCTAAAGGGCATGGTATCCTATGAGACTGTCTCACTTTAGAATGACTCACAGAACTCAGGAAAGCCAATACCTATGGTTTCAGTTTTACTATACAGGATGTAAATCAGAAAAACAAGGCAAAGTCTAGGAGTGTCTGAAATGCAGAACTGCTGGGCCCTCTCCTTGTGGAATAGGGGTACATCACTCTCCCAGCTCATCAATGTGCTCATTATGTTCATTAATTAGAAAGCTCCACTGAGCTTCGACATCCAGAGTTTTTATTAGTGTTTCCATAGGCATGATTAGTTGAACACTGGCCACGTGACTGACCTCAATCTCTAGCTCTCTCCACATCCCTGGAGGTAGGGCTGGCTCCAAAGCCCAACTCTCTAATCACATGGTTGGTCTTTCTGGTGACCAGCCCTAAGCCTGAGCCATCTCAGCTTAAACTCAGGTATGATCCATGGGGCTCATGAATAACAAAGACACTCGGATCACTTGAGAAATTCCAAAGGTTTTAGAAGCTCTGTGCCAGGAACCTGGGACAAGACCAAACAAATGCTTCATTATATAACACTGCCCTTCAGCCAACCTGGAAGTCATGGAGAAAATATTGATAGAACAGGAGAGAAACAAAGCCAGAACCCTGATCAACCTGCACCTGGAGCCCACACTACTTTGCACCCTGAAATACACCTTTCCTCATTATTTAAGCCATTTTGAGTTGGGTTTCTGTCCCTTGTAGCTAATTGATCTTACATTTATTATTACATTAATACTTTGAGCTGTATGAAACATAAAACCCAACTAAAAATAACTTAAACAATAAGAACTTCTATTATTCCCCAAAATGAAAAGTCTGGAGGTAAAACAATTCTAGAGTTTTCACTTTGTCACTCAGGGCAGGGAAAAGGTGAGCCAAGTGAGGCACTCACTTTAGGCACAAAGTTTTAGGGGGTATAAAAAAATTCAGTGATCAAAATAAATATTTAATGGAATATTTTAAAAAATTAAAAATGAAAATTAATGAAAAAAATTACAGTGAACAAAATGTCAACATTTTAAGTAAAGACAGGATCAATATTATGATCAGTATTACTGATTTTTCTTTTTTGTATCGGGCTTCAATATTGTTCAACATGGCACTGTTACTAACCCTGTTTTTATTTAAAATTTTGATATTTTGTTCATTGTGGTTTTTTTATTTTTTATTTTTATTTTTAAGTAGAGACAGGGTCTTGCTCTTGCTCAGGCTGGTCTCGAACTCCGACCTCAAGCGATCTTCCCACCTCAGCCTCCCAGAGTGCTAGGATTATAGGTGTAAGCCACTGCACTTGGCCCTCATTGTGGATTTTTTGCATTAATTTTCATGTTAAAAAATTTTAATTATCTTGGCAGGGCACAGTGGCTAACATCTGTAATCTAAGCACTTTGGGAGGCTGAGGCAGGAGGATCATTTGAGGCCAGGAGTTCAAGACCAGCCTGAGCAACATAGTGAGACCCCATCTCTACAAAAAATAGAAAAATTGGCCAGGCGTAGTGGCACGCCTGTATTCCTAACTACTCAGGAAGCTGAGATAGGAGGATTGCTTGAGCTCAGGAGTTTGAGCTTGCTGTGAGTTATGGATGATGCCACTGTACTCTAGCTTGGACAACAGAGCAAGACTCTAAAAAAAATTAATTATCTTGATAACTGAGATTTTTGACGTCCCCTTAAATTTTGTGCCCTAGGAGGGTGCCTCCCTCACCTTGCTCTAGTCCCACTCTGTTTCACCTTCCCATCTTCAGAATGTTGACTCTAGACCTCAGCTATTTTCCTTCGTGGGTGCAGGGTGACTGCTACAATTCCAGGAATAGCAACATCAAACAGAAATAAAAGAACATTTTCTTCTGTGCATCTTTTTCATCAGTAAGGAAGACTTTTCCAGAAGCTTGCAGCAGACTTCATCACTGCCCAGAATTATACCACATGCCCACTCTAAGCCAAGTGCTGACAAGGGCAGTGGAACACCACACTTGGCTTAGAGCAGCCAAGGTCTGAGCCTGGGGAGGATGTGGCTTTCCCTGAGCACATGGACTTGTGGAGGTTGGACACCTGCTCAAGCTCCAGACTTCATCCTAAAGAATATACAGTATGATGTTCACGAAGAAGCCCCACTGGTCTGTGATCTTAGAGTTCAGGAGTGCTCTCACCTTTGGGGAGGTGGATGGGGGAATTGAGGGGAGGAGGCACAGGGCAGCTTCTGGGATACAAGTAATGTTCTATTTTGTGATATGGGATGTGGTTGCGTGGACGTGTTCACCAACAAGCTGTGTGCATATGATTTGTGCACTTCTCTGTATGTTGGCTACTCCAAGTGTGGTCCACGGCCCAGCATCAACATCATCTCTGAGCATGTTAGAAATGCGGAATCTCATGTCCCACCATCTACTGAATTGCCTCAGTTTCATGGCTCTGCACACTTTCTGTACTTTAACAACATTGCCAGGTGATACACTCACACATTAAAGTGTGAGAAACACAACATTATACTTCAGTTTGAGAAAATGCCTTTGTAGAAAATATCAGGGCTTTGCCAGCAATGAAGGAGGTGGGGGAGACTGGGTTTGGGTAGAAAAAGAACAGTGCTGACGCCCAAGCTACATTATAAGCTCTTTGCACTGATGGGTGGTGGCTGGCTCCTTTTTATTTTTATTTTTATTTTATTATTTTATTATTTATCCACAGGGTTTACAAAGTAGGTACTTACCATTCTCTGCTCAGTGGCAACTTTGTACCACTCGCTTCCCCTCTTCACCTATTCTTCCTTTCCTTAGTTTCCTCGTCACACTCTGTTCTTCTTTAAAATGGGCTCAGGCAGCTTGAGACGCACTGGGTGCCGACCTGCTCATGTGGCGAGGACAGCCACACAAAGTAGGTGTGAGATGGCAGTTTCTTCTGCTATATCATATGAGCCTCATTCCTTTGAAAGTAGCAAAGAACTGTCGGGAGTCTTTGGAGAAATAGTAAGAAAATCTCACACTTATTGAGAAAGAGCACCTGCCAAAGGCCGCACCTGTTCCATTGCCCGTAACTGAGCACTGCCCACCTCTGCTGGAGCCATCGGATTGGAAACAGAGGCCCAGCCCAGGTCAAAGAGCCCAGCTCCAGGCGGGTGGGGATGGGGACGCCCGTGGAGGCGGGGTGTGTGGTGCCACACGTGGTTCAATCTTTTGCCCATATAAATGGGGGCAAAACAACTTAAAATATACGTTTGCCTAATGGTGATTCCAGCCTTGCAGGGCTTGGTGAGGAATATTGGTTCTGCAAGAATATTGTGTATATGTTTTGCCAGAAGGATCACACACTGGGATTCTAAGCTCCAGAAACATAGGCATTTTAGGAACGGCTCACTTGATTCCTTTGCTCCGATTTAAGATAAAAATCCTGGTTTTGATTCCTGCCTACAGTCTGAGCTCTCTCAGAACCCCGTTTGGGCCCCCACCTGTTAATGCTGAAGAGGCCCTAGAGACAGCCAGACAGCCGAGGGACCAGCTCAGGGGTGGAGCAGCAGGCAGGAGCAGGGGAAGAGGCATGGGAAAAGTCTCAGGTCAAAGGCAAAGGTCGGCAATGGGGGAACTGAGAAGTTTAAGGGAGCTGTAGCCTTGTGATCACACAAAAGGCTTATCTGCCACCCCGGGGCCCACATAAAAGCTCCTGAAAACCCACAACAGGGAGATGATGGCGCAGCCGCCCCAACCACGGGCTGGCAAGCGTCCTGGGCGCAGCTGTGCGCATGCTCGGAAGAGCCCTGTTGCCGTCTCAGACTAATTTCACAGAGGGGCCGGCATTTTCATTTTGTATTGGACTCCACAAGTTATGTAGCTGGTCCTTCCTCTTTTTTTTTTTTTTTTTTTTGAGACAGAGCCTCACTCTGTTGCCCGGGCTAGAGTGCCGTGGCGTCAGCCTAGCTCACAGCAACCTCAAACTCCTGGGCTCAAGCAATCCTCCTGCCTCAGCCTCCCGAGTAGCTGGGACTACAGGCATGCGCCACCATGCCCGGCTGATTCTTTCTATTTTTAGTAAAGACGGGGTCTCGCTCTTGCTCAGGCTGCTTGTGAACTCCTGAGCTCAAACTCTCCTCCCGCCTCGGCCTCCCAGAGTGCTAGTGTAGCTGGACGCTAGAATGGCCAGCAAGGGGAGACGTCTTTCACCTCCTCCCAAGCCTGAGGCCCATGGTGCCCATGCAGACTCGGATCCTGCCCCAGAGCAGCCTTTTCCTCACTGCTTTGTGCTTTCTCTGTCTTGTTTTCAGTCCTTTCCTTTCTATCCCTATGAATCCTTTGGAAGTTTCCTTTTGCTGCCATAATAGGCTACCATAAACTTGGCGGCTGAAACAATCCAAACTTACCGTCAGACAGTTCCGTAGGTTAGGAATCCCACAGGGGCCTTGCTGGGCTAAAATCAAAGTATCTCCTAGAGGCTCTGAGGGAAGAATCCACATTGTTGCCTATTCCAGCATCTGGAGGCCTCCCACATTCCTTGACTCGCGGCCCCTTCCCTTCCTCCATCCTCAAAGCCAGCAAGGGCAGGAGGAGTCCCCACGTGGCATCACCTTGGCCTCTTCTGCGTCCCTCTTCTGTGTGCAAGGACTCCTGTGATTCCATTGAGCTTCCTGCGTAGCCTCCCTATCTAACGGCAATTACCAACCTTAATCCCATTTCAGCCTCAACTCTGTACAACCTACACACTCACAGGGTCTGGGAGTTAGGGTGGGAACATCCTGGAGAGGGTCACTTTTCTGCCTATGACATCTTATCCTTTTCCTTCTTTCCCCAATCTGGAGTCCTTGTTTATCTTGTCCCTTGCATGTTCTTTTTTTTCTTTTTTTTTTTTTTAAAGCTCTTTCATATTAACCATAAAGAGAAACTGATGGAAAAAGGAAGGCTAGAAAAAAAGGGGGGAGAGAGGTGCGGGAAGGGGTAGACCTGCTGATAATCTCTCAATTTATGCTTTTACATTTCAAAATTCCACTCACCACCCCCACCTCTGTTTAGCGCTACTATGCACTACTTGAGGATCAGCAGAAATTTTAAAGTTTGAATAAAAATTGACGTATGAGAAAGTGGTAGGGGTCATATCCACAGAGAAGGTCTGACCACTGAAGCCTTAGGAAAAGGCCTTTCTCAAGGAGACTGGAAGAGACATCCCTGAAGAACTGCGATTCCCTTTCCCCCTTCTGCGTAGAGAATTGATACTCTGGACCCGACTAATGGCCACAGACCCTTCAGCTTCCCAGGAAAGTCTTTGTTCTTTTCCTCTCTTGGAAGCCAGGACCCCCTTCCTTTGGGGAGCGTGAGGAGCCCCAGGTCAATGGTAACTTGCCTGTGCGCCCCTTCATCCATTTTCCCCTTGGCGGACCCGAGCATTGCCTACGAGGACACGGGCAGATTGCTGGGAGAGGAACCGGCGTGGAACGTGCTGCCAACTGGTCTCGTACCCACATCTTTTCAGTAAATTTCTCCCAAGCATATGTACACACACAAACACGCCTTCTGTTGAAGGCAATGAAATAATCTTTCACGGTGGAGGCTGGAGAAAGTGTGCGGAACCATGAGACCGAGGCAATGCTTTTGAGTCTGGGTACAGTTTTTCATAGAGACCATTGTCACCATTGCTGAGCAGTGTGGGACTTGGCAGGCGGGAGTGGCCCCTGGAAGCTTAATTCCAAACGTGGAAGTCTGGTGGGACACGCTCATCCCCAGTGTTGTCCTGTCCACCCTGGCTAAGGAGGTGCCACAGTCAGCCCCATCGCACGTCCCCATCTCACTTTCTTCCTGGCACAGACACTCTCGGAGATCACCTTATTGATCTGCTTATGTGCTGGGGATGGAAGCTCCACGATCTGTTTTGTTCACGCTGCATCCCCAGCACCTGGGACTTAGACTCACCTGGGTGTGGGTGAAGTGTGCCTTTGTTCTCGACTCATCAGCTGGGCCGCCTGACCCCTCAGCTGTAGGGGTGGTTACCTGTCCCAAGTTTCTGGCCTGTCCCCTTCTCCCTCTTGGAAGTCTGACCTAAGACACAGGGAAAGGCTTTGCCAGTTGGAGGTCACCCTGCAGGAGACCTGGGGTAGCCAAGTCCCTGGGAAGCAGGAACTACAAGAAAGCAGAGGAAGCTGGTTCCTGCCAGGGCTAGGGCAACATCAGGGGAAGCCGAGGCCCTGCCCTCCCTTTGTAGGGTGCGGTCCACTTACAGCTGGGCGCAGTAGGTGCTCTCACAGAGTCAGCTCTGGGCTGCTGGGTGCAGAAGAGCAAACTGCTCTTTCCCTTGGGGGGCACTCGGGGGAGGCTTCCAGAACTGGCGAGTTTGCCAGAGGCAAGGAGACTAATGCAAAGCGAGCTGGGTTCCAATGCCATCACTGCCTTGGTGCAAGATGCTCTCCCTAAGAGAGCCTCGGCTTCCTTCTCCGTGGAAGGGCCATAGGAGCCTCTGTGCTGTAGTCCCGTGGGACAATGGGAGCACAACAATGGGAGCTCAGGCCCAAGCGCCCGGCGTTCCCTGGCAGGCAGCTCTTATTCCAAGTGCAGGGGCGGCACACATTCCAGTCTGCCCACTGTCCTCTTTTCCCCCACTACTGCCTTATCTGGGTTCAAATCCTTCCCCTGGCCAGGGCTTGCACCATAGCTCTTGCCTGTGGCAACTTCATAGTTAAGGCCCTTGTGCCTCAGGGGGGCTCTACCTGGAGGCCCACCCAGTGTGAGCCCTGACCAGCAGCCCAGGCTGCCCCTGCCCTAGGGCCACCAACCTTTTGCGGCTCAGCATCACAGCCCCTAACCAGGCTGTGTCTGAGGAACAGGGTGGGGGCGAATTGAAGAAGTCAACATTTGAGGGGCATCCCATCATACCTCCTTTCTGCTACTTTGGGGGAGTCATCCCCCACCTTCCTTCTCCCCTGTATTTCTCTCAGGGCTGCGGAGAGAGGATTCATGAGCTCATGTCTCGGAAACGCTTTGAACATGAGAAGCACTGAGCATTTTCCCAGCAGCCCTCAATTTACTTTTTCAGCATTCTATCCGGGTTGTCAAGCCTTTGTAGTTATTTTTATAAATAGCAATTGCTGGCTGCTTCCATTTTTACCCAGGAAAACTCCACCTCCAGCTGGAACTGGCTACCGTCCTACAGCGGACCAGCCAGGGGCTAGCTTTGCCCCATTTCTCTTGACCAGCCTCTCCTTTGCACACCCCTCCCATTCTGCAGACCCCACACTCACTGTCTGTGTGTAATTCCAATGCCACCCACCTCCCTGTCGCCAAGCCACTCATCTGTCCCAATTTCTCCAACATGGCACACAGGTCCTCCGTGACTCGGCCATCGCTCACCTGCTCAGCCACATCCCTCGCCTTGTCCCCTATCTCACTGGGACTCAGCCATCCTGAATCACCTGCTGTTCCCTAAAGCCAGGAGGTCTTGCCCCCAGGCCAGGGGGAAGCCAGGCCTTAGAAATGGAGACTGAGTCTGGTGGTGAGCCTGCCGCAGTGTGCGGGGAGAGCAGGCTCCTTGACTGATGCGCATTTTTAAAATAAAATATTTAAATCAGACAAAAATGTGTGTGGAATAATATAATGAATATAACACAGTGAACCACCTGGCATAAGAAATGAAAAGTTACCTTCACATTTATGAACCTCCTCTTTTCCCCTTCATCTCTCCCCACTAGAGAAAATCATTATCTTAAATTTAGGAAAGTCTCTGTGCTTTGTTTATATATATATATATATATATATATAT
>VBSM01003199.1:6205000-6228566 GCA_008086735.1 Cheirogaleus medius | reverse complement strand
TCAAACTCTTGAGCTCAAATGATCCGCTGGCCTTGGCTTCCCAGAGTGATAGGATTACAGGTGTGAGCCACCATGCCCGGCATTTTTACATAGTGTTAAGAGTCATATTAACCAGTGATGTACCAAGGAGGGGTGAGATGGAACAGTGCTAAGCAGCAGGAAGGAATATTTATCACGGCATTGCTTAGGATTGCTGTTGCATGCTAGTAATAAAAAGCAAACTGACTTTTAGTGGTGTCTTAGTCTGCTCAGGCTGCTATAACAAATACCACAGACTGGTGGTTGAAGCAACAGACATTTATTTCTCACAATTCTGGAGGCTGGAAGTACAAGGTCAAGGTGCGGGCAGATTTGGTTCCTGGTGAGGGCTCTCTTTCTGGCTTGCAGACAGCTGTCTTCTAGTTGCGTCCCAAAATAGCAGAGAGAGAGAGAGATTATCTCTCTCCTGTCTCTTCTTATAAGGACACTAATCCTGTCAGATTAGGGTCTCACTCTTATGACCTCACTTAACCTTAATTACTTTCACAAAGGCCCTATCTCCAAATACAGTCACTTTGGAGATTGAGGCTTCAACATATGAATTTTGAGGGGACACAGTTTGGTCCATAGCAAGTAGTTTTATTGTTGTTTTAAAGTTCCCTGTGGACAACATAGAGCCCTTTATTGCCTGTAGCAGGGCAGACCACTTCCTCCACCTCCACGCCTTCACACCACTGATGCCAACATGGTTCCTTTTGAAAAAGATTGTAGGCTGGGCACAGTGGCTCACGCCTATAATCCCAGTGCTTTGGGAGGCTGAGGCAGGAGGATTGCTTGAGGCCAGGAGTTGGAGACCAGCCTGGGCAACACAGCGAGACCCTGTTTCCACGCACACACACACACACACACACACACAAATAGCTGGGTGTAGTGGCATGTGCCCGATGTCCTAGCTACTCAGTAGACTGAGGTGGAAGGCTGCACCACTGCACGCCAGCCTGGGTGACAGAGACACTGTCTCTACACAAAAGAAAAAGAAATTGTAGAACAGGGACATTCTCAGAGAACACATTCAGAGAACCTGCCACACCTCCTGCTTTGCCATACCCATACCTGCCTTGGATTTGCCACACCCAGGCCCTTCCTTCCAAGGCTCCCTCCTCCCTCAGGTTCTGGTGAGCATCCATTTGTCTTTCCAAGTGCAGCTCCAGCTTCACCTTCCAGGCAGTGCCTTTTCCGGGAGTCTCCAGTGAGACGGGTCTCCACGCCGTGAGGCCCTCGTTCTGCGGTGGGACCTGGGCCGTCTCCACGAGGCAGCACTGGAGAGAATGCTTGCTTTAGAGTCAGCAAACCTGGTTTCAAACTGGTTCAACTGCTTATTAGCAAATTACTTCTCTGACCCTCAGATTACTCATCCATAAAATGGGGGAATAACATCCATCTCATGGTACAGTGGGAGGATTTAAATGAGATATAATATTCTTCATTTCTAAAATTGGGGATTGGAATGAGAAAAAGGGAAAGGCATGATAAGAACATCAAAAACTCTATTTGTAATTAATTTGGGCCCCAGCAATATGAAATTTGAAAAAACTTAGATATGAATCAGCTGATGAATTTCCTTAGCAGAGTGTATTAGTCCCTTTTATTAGGCCAATAATTTGCTAATATTCTGTTGCTGATAACGGAATATCTGGAACTGGGTAAATTATAAAGAAAAGAGATTTATTTAGCTCACGATTCTGCAGGCTGAAATGTTCAAGGGCATGCCAGGGCTTTTGTGCTGCATCATAACATGGCAGAGAGGGTCAAAAACAAAGAGGGGAAAACGGTCCTGGCTTTATAACAACCCACTCTGGAGGGACTAATCCATTCCTGCAAGAAGCAATCCAGTCTTGCAAGAGTGAGAACTCCCTACCTTGGGAACAGCACCCAGCCACTCCTGAGGAATCTGTCTCCATAACCCAAACACCTCCCACTAGGCTCCACCTCCCAACACCGCCACACTGGGGGTCAAATGTCAATTGCATTTTGATGGGGACAGACAATCCATAACCAAACCATTGCATGGAGCAAAAGTAAAATTTGCAAGGGTGTCAACAAACTCCTAGGACTTAGCCAACACCCATAGCATAGACAAGATTTTGATAACATTGAACTTTGAAGATTGTTAGCCATTTGTTTATGTATGTAACTTAAAAGTAAGACAACTGTTTCTTTTAAAAATATTTCATCATCCAGATTTCTTACTGTCATGACTATCATCAGCAGCACCCCATTCATTCTGTGGCACAAGTTTTCTCCCCAGTTTGTGTGAGGCTTGCTCTCTTTACTAAAAAGCAATATCAATGTCTTAACTTTGCAGTCTTTTCATATATTATTCATTTCTTCTTTGTCAGCTTCCTCATCAAACCTCAATAGTGTAAAACAATAAGCATCCACTTTTTGCCGATGGGCTTGAGATTGGCATTAAGGACTTCAGGCTATGGACTTTGGGCTCTGAACTCAGGTGACTCTGCTTATTGGGAGGACGTCTGCTCCTTCTGTGTCACGGGGTGCCCAGGGCTTGTTCTTCTCATGGCAACGGCAGGAGCACAGGAGCCTGAGCAGATATGCATGGTGCCCTCACGGCTTGGCTAGGGACTGTCTCCTTGTCCCTTCTACCCACTGGACAAAACAAGTCTACTGCAGTACTAGTCTGCTAGGGTTGCCGTAACAAGGTACCACAGGCTGCCTTAAACAATAGAAATTTATTGTCTCACAGTTCTGGAGGTTGGAAGTCCAAGATCAAGGTGCCAGTAGGGTTGGTTTCTTTTGAGGCCTCTCTCCTTGGCTTGCAAATGGGTGTCTTCTCCTGTGTCCTCACGTGGCCTTTTCTCTGTGTGCAACCCTGGTGTGTGACCAAATTTTCTTTTCTTATAAAGACACCAGTTGCACTGGATTAGGGCCCACCCTAATGGCCTCATTTTAACTTAATCACCTCTTTCAAAGCCTTACCTCGAAATACAGTCCCTTTTGGAGATCATGGAGGGTGGGGCTTCAACATGTGAATTACAAGGGACACAATTTAGATTTAGTCCATAACAGTGACCAAGCCCAACAGCAACGGCGGGTGAAATACACTCTGCTGCTCTTGCACACTGCAAAATCACTTGGCAGGAGGGAGAAAAGAATTGAGAGCAACAATCCAGTCTATCACAGGGAAGTGCTGTGATGCCCGTTCTTACTGATAAAGAAACTGAGGCCCAAAAACATGCCACTTGCCCACCGTCACATATGTAGGAAGACACACCAAGGGATGGCTCGATGCCAAGGCCTCAAACACCAAATTCGGGTCTTTCTGTTGCCCTAGTTTTTCTCTTATTCTTAATGCCGAGGTTCTGGACCTGTCTCTGTCCTCAGGACCAATTTATACTGAAATGTTGCTGCAGGGCTGCCAGCCCAAGGCCTGCAGGGGAAAGTTCCCATCTGCCCTGCGGTGACACTGCCGATGGGTGTCAGGGTAAGGGGCACTTGTGTTCCTGCTTCTCCAGCCTGCACTGCTCCTCCTCTGCCCAGGCCCGTTGTCTCCAGAATCCTGCTCTGGGGACTTCAGATAGCCCCACGGGAGTCACTAGGTAACTGTCATGAGTCCTCAGTTCACTGGCTCCCCAGTCCCTTTTCCAGCTTTCTTGGGTGTCCTGGGCCTGCTACCTTCTGTGCCGCTGGTCTTCCCAGGCAATGACTAAGGTGGATTTTATTTAGTGAAGGAAGCCAGCCTCAGGGAGAAGGGAAAAAAAAAGCCTATCTACATGCTGTCCCGGGGATGAGAAAAACCAGCCTTTGTTCAGGAGCATGGGCTGCCCAGGACGTTCGTGTCCCTGCCTGCTTTCTGAGCGCTGTGGCTGCAGCTCACAGTTTGCTGACCGCCTGCATGCCAGGTGCTCTGTGAACAGGACTCCGCTGAATTCCCAGTCCCAGCAGGAGGGCATCATTACCCTCATTTTACAGACTAGAAAACAGAGATTAAGCAACTTACTTAACAGTTTGAACTCCATGGGGCACAAACATGAAATGATTCTATATTTTCTCCAGATCTTTTGGAGATTTGTACCAAATCTGCTTTTCATAATCCTTAGTCAAATCTTTGGTTGATCCCTTAGCTTTTTGGTTGATTTTGAGTATTAAAAACCCCCTCCAGGCCTGTCCAGTTCCTTCTCAAAGCTTGAAATCTTGGGTGTGATGTGCTGTCCACTGCCTGCCCGGCCCCCAGCGCCAGCCCAGCTCCAGACAGGCGCCTGGGGTGAGGGGCAGCGTGGCTGCTCTTCATCCTCTCCTGGCTCTCTTGAGCCCTTTCTCTTCCTGTGCTTGGGGACTTGGGGGGAGGGGAAAGGAAGAGACTTTTTTTGCTTCACTGGGCATTTGATTGCAACTTCTTCTTCTGTGGGTTTTGTGGGTTCTCTATTGCTGTTTTCAGGATAGCAGGTGTCCAGATGCCATCTCCCAGGGGGAATGGCTTTGGGCCCCTCCCTCGGCCTCTCCTCAGCTCCCTCTGACAGCTCAAGTCCCTTTGCCTGGGGCTGGCTTTCTTGTGTGAGGTTGTTGGTAGGACAGCCCAAGAAACCTACTGCCCACGAAACTCGAAACTTGTGGGCCCTGCTCGGGCCTGTGAGCTGCTGGACTGCAAAGCTCCATCCTGCCTGTAGCCTCTCCCCAGCCCGGGGACATGCTTCTTCCAGGTACCCACGGTCTGCAAGGGCAGTGCTCTTATAGGGCCTCCCTCGACTAAGGGAGAGCCAGCATACTCCCCAATACCCTGCTCCCCCCAAGTCTGGTGAATCCTCCCCGGAATCTCGGCTTCCGCTTATGTAGTCTGAGGTGGTAGCCAGGCCGGGGTGTGGTTGGGACTAGCGGAGCTGAGTAGGGACATTTAAATCAGTTTAAGTGTGGTGTATTTGTATTTATTGGGGTGAAATACACATCACATAAAAGTAGCCATTTTAAAGTGAACAATTCAATGGCATTTAGTTCATTCATTATGTTGTGCAACCACCACCTCTGTCTAGTTCCAAAACATTTTCGACACCCCCAAAGAAAACCCTGTGCCCATTAATCAGTCACTCCCCATTCTCCCCTTTCCCTGTCCCCTGGCAACCACCAGTCTGCTCACTGTCTCCCCGGGTTTACAGCGCAGTGTGTTTTAACGTCATCTGTTTGGGTCTGCCTTCCCTAAGATCAGCCGGATGGCCCCATTAGCCATCACCAAAGGCCTGTCGTACCCACAATAGATCAAACACTTTTTGAAAATTCAAAGGGATTGTAGTATGGAGTGGGATTTTAACACCAATCATTAACTTTCAATAACTGCCTCTAAATGGCCACGGATGTACTCACCTCGGAGTGTCCAGAGCTACAGTACATCTGTTACACAACAGGCACTTAGTGAGGAACATTTCTATGTTTCATAACACGGTGCTGGGTGCCACAGAAAACGGAAAGACAGGGGTGCACGGTACAGTGGAAAAGCATCCAAAAGTGGATGCCTGTTCAGCTGCCAACTTGCTGTGTATCCTTAGGCAAATGACTTAGCTTCTCTGAGTCTCAGCTTTCTCATCTATAAGATGGGTGGCATGCACTATTCATGCAAATTATAAAACTGTAAAAAAGAAAATTCAAGGCTAAGATCTTTAAGATCTCTTTGAGGCTGAAAGTCGTGAAGAGGCTAAGTTCTCACCTCTGTGTGGCTTTATAGACTATTAGGAAAACAAAACAAAACAGTGTAGAAAAAAATCAAAAAGAATTAGGTCCAAACTGTAGTGCAGTGACGTGGAGTCGCTAGGGACCCAGAGAAGCGGGGAGGGGGTCTGTTTCCTGCGACAGAAGGGCATCGACCAAGACCGAAGCAGTTGTCCCACGGGGCTCTAAGAAGTGGGCACAAGTAGGGTGTGTCAGCATGGCCTTGCCTGTGGGGAGTGCGTGTGTGTGTGTGTGTGTGTGAGAGAGAGAGAGACGTCTTCTGGTGGGAGGACACTCAGGAAACCTATGCCAAATGCAACCTTGTTTAAATCCTGATTCGAACAAACCAGCCATAAAACAGACATCCAGACATCTTTGGAACAATTGGAAGAATTTGAAAATGGATTGGGCATCAGATGATTATAAAGAACTTTTTGCTAATTTCGTTAGGTGTGTTAATATGTGAGCATGGGCGTGAACAACTTCATATGCTTGTTATGTAAGAAAATGTCCTTACTTTTTAGAGATACATGCTGAAATCATTTAGCAACATCATGATGCCTGGATTTTTTTTTTTTTTTTTTCCGCAAAAATAAAAATAGATGAAGCAAGTGCGGCAGAATTGTAATCATTGTTAAATCTAAGTGCTGAGTGTTTGGGTATTTATTGTACTATTTGTATGAGTCAGGATCTAACCAGGAGACAAAAAGCACTGGTATATTTAAAGCAGAAGGACTTTGAGGGAGAGTTTGGTTACACAGTGGATTGGGGACTGAGGAGCCAGAGAACCATGAGAACAGTGGCCGACACCACCAGCCCTGGGCTGGAGTAATAAGGGAAGAAGATGCTGCCACCAGAACCCAGGGCATCACCTAGCAAAACAGAAACCACAGCAGGCTTTTTGGGACAGGTGCTGGAGCCACAGCTGCAGCAGGGACACTGGCCAAGGTAGAAAGAGCCCAACTGACAACCAAAACGAAGCCACCAGGGTCAGCTCCACACAACACAGAGCAGAGCAGGGAGGGGCGAGTGGCATGGATGTGATAGCAGACAGGCCCAGGCCTGCACTTTTAAAAAATTCTCTACCCTAAGCAGAGTTAACATGTCATGCCATTGCGGCTTGCCATGGGGACCCTTTCCTACCCGCCAGAGAGCTCTGGACAGCAGGGCTCTTGTGGCAGAAGAGCCATTAGTTCCATTCTGCAGCAGCTGCTGGTAGTTCAGATAACACCTTTCTGGCAAATAAACCAAGAACGTTTCTGTGTCAGCACAGCCAGTCATAAAGAACCCAGAAAGAACTGCTGCCACTGCACAACCATCGGCTTTGAGAACCACGGAGATTTGGCCTAATTCTCCACAGTGGTCCTGCTGGTGACCTACCCCAAATCCACTTCCCCGTCTTTCTACCACCAGAACCTTGATTTTGCCTGGGCTGGCAAAGTGCCCAGCTAAAAAAATTTGCTTTCCCAATACTCTCGGAGTTACTGATGGCCGGGTGATCAAGTTCTGGCCAGTGAGATGTAGGTAGAAGTCCTTGGGAGGGGGGGTGATCCTTCCAGCATAAAAAGGCAAGTCTCTTTGCTCTCCCCACTTGTTTTTGTGAGAAATATGGATGAAATGCCTGGTGATGCAGTAGCAATTTTGTGACCATGAGGACTAACGTTAGATGCTGGAGCAAGGAGGAGCCTGGGATGATGAAGACATTGCCTACCTCTGGACCTGTTGTTAGGGGATTAAAATAAATCCTTTATTTAACCCACTGTGGAGTTTTGTGTTATTTGCAGTGGAACACATACTTGATTCAAAGCGAAAAATATGTTTTTACTCAACAAAAGGAAAAAAAAAAAAAAAGAAATAAGTAAGTTGGCCTTCCAAGGAAAAAATAAAAAGGAAGTAAATAAGCTGGCTACCAAGGGAGAGACTGGCAGCACTGTCTCTGTGGCACAGTGCCAGGCAGCCAGCAGGAGAAATATACGCCAATGCAGCGGTGGGTGGACTGGGACAAGTAGGTGGCCGTCGAAGTAGTGATCTCAAGAGTGTGAGACTGCTGGTGGGGAGGCGACCCTCTCCAACCCCCAAAGGAAACCTGCAATGAATATTGCCAGGACACCTGGTGTTATCACAGTTAACTGGGGTTTACCAGTTATTACCTGAATGTCATGGTAAAAATGCTAATAGATTACATGGAAGGAAAATACATCCGTTTGTTCATCATCCAGCAGATAACAGGGCTCTGAGGGGATAGATATGGTGAACACAACCTAAGGTGACCCCCAAAGAGTCACACCTTGTAGAACCTGCCCCCACCCCAGCTCCTTGAGTGTGGGAGGAAACAGGGACTTGCTTCAAACCAATAGGATTTGGCAAAGGTGATGGGCTGTCATTCACTCGACTAGGTTACATTATATGGCAAAGGTGACTTTTATACACACACACATACACAGCTCTGAGCAGACTGGAGTGAGAGACTCTTCTGCGCTGACTTTGAAGAAGTAAGTTGCCATGTTGCAAGAGGGCCACGCGGCAAGGAACTGTGGACAGCTTCTAGAAGCTGAGAGAGGCTCTTGCTGACAGCCTTCAAGAACACAGGGACTTCAGTCCTACAGTCACAAGGTGATGAATTCTGCCAACCACCTAAATGAGTCAGTGAGACTTGGGAAACCTTGAGGCAAGTCAACAGCATGTGCCCAGGTCCTGAGACCAGCCCCAGTCCAGGCTCCAGATGAGAATGCAGCCCAGCCAACCCCTTGTTTGTAGCCTTGTGAGTCCCTGAGCAGAGGACCCAGCCAGGCTGTGCCTAGGAGCTGTAAGATAACAAGTGTGTGCTGGCCCAGCCACTAAATTTGTGGAAACTTCATGCATAGCAATAAAAAATGAATACAATGGAATAGAGAACAAAGATGCTTTGGTGAAAGAGGGGAAGTTTTGAAGACTCTGCCTGGGACCTGGCCTGGGGAGGATAGATCTGGGCAGAACATTTATTTGTTCATTCATTGATTTGTCAACTGCTTGTTAAGGGCCACCAGTATGTGCTGGGCACCAGGTCACAATATGAGGCTTTTTTCACACCCCTCCTTCCAGTTTCAGCCAGAGCAGTAACTTTCCTGCCCAGATGTGGTTGAAGGGACAAGAAGGAGAATTCAAATGTATTGAGTTCCCACATGATCTGGGCATGGAGCCAGACACTTTTCATATACTGACTCTATCAGTCATCATGATGATCCATAAGGCATTATTAATATAACCATTTTACAGATTAAAAAACTGAGGTCACACAGTGGTAGAGCTGGGATTCTAAGAAATTAAGTCAGCTCCTCCTATCCGGAGATGGGTAAGAATTTGGCTTAGGGAAAAACCAGGTCATCCGAGCTCATGTGGCCTACTTTATTTTTAAATTTTTTTTATGTTCACACAACAATGAAAATGTGGCCTACTTTATTAAGCCACCTTCTTCCTCCTCCTCCCTCCACTTCTTTATATCAGAAGAACATTCCTAAGAGTTAAAATATTATGCATTACAAAATACAATCTGGTATCGATTACGGCAATTTTTAAATGGAATCGGTGTCTGGTGTACCTCCTTCACGGCTCCTTTGTCAGCCCACTCTTTGTCTCCCACAGAGACTTTACGAGACCGACCCTCTGCATGCTTTCTAAACTGGAATCTGCTGTCAACCGTCCTTTCAGCTGCATCCCACTGCATTGCCGTGGGGGTTCAGTAAAATAGCACAGATAAGTATCAGCCTTTTTTTAAAGTGTGAAGTTCTGTATTCTTCTCTTTTCACTTAACAGGACTCTGTGCATCAGAGTCCTGGCAGGAAACAGCATCGGTACTGATGGTTCAAATGAAGAGCCACTTAGTGAAGATGATTATAGAGATGGGGACAAGCTTAAGGGAACCAACAAAGGATGCTGAGGCACCCGGGAGCTGGCAATAGCAGGAAGCCGTTACCACCCTTAAGACCAAAGGGACAAGGGCAAAAAATAGCAGTAACAGAGTCCAGAGGAGGCTGCCCAGTGGGAGATGTAGTCCTGGAGGCGCTGGGACAGGGAGAGAGTGGCGGAGACATATCCCAGCCTCGCTCTCCTCACCCTTCCGTCTCCTGCTGGTGTCTCCCATTGGCTGAACTCAACTTGCAGCCAGAGGGCGAGGGAGTTGGGTGAGGGAGAGCAGTAGGGTCCACGTCCTGGGGTGCAGGGCAGGGCACAGCATGATTCTGGAAGGACAAACAGAGAAGAACTACCACAGTATATGTGAGCACTATCCCACATCATTAAATATCCCTTGAAGACAGTGTTCTTAATGGTTAAATAACATTTCATCATACAATGGGTCTACAATTTATTATTATTAGTAGTAGCAGTAATAATATTAGAGGACATTTGGATTGGTCTCTGTTCAAAGAGTGCAATGGGCATCTTTGCCCATTACTATTTTTCTACACCTGCTATTTTCCATGACTCAGTTGATGGGGGTCTCTCCACAGCTCACGGGCTTGGGGAATCCACGTGAGAAACACCAGAGGCCCCACCCCATTCCCTAGCCATCCCAAGAAGTCCCCGGAAACCACGCTGTGCCATCAACTCCTACCTTTCTTGGCCCAGTTACAAGTCAGGGGAAGGCTTGGGTAGCACCCAAAGGAACTGTTCTAGAGGAAAATGCAGGGCGGGGCCCACGGCCAAAGGAAGAAGGCTAAACGCTCAAGGGTGGGCCTCATGCGCTGGAAGGGGCCTGCTCCCTAGTGGGCTATTAAACGGGAGGTGGCACTCAGCTCTCTGGGCTTCCCTCACCCTCTTCCCCGGGGCTCCTGCTGAGCCCCCCATGCCCCGGGCCGCGGTGAGCTTGCTCCCCCTGCTGGCCAGTCCGGGCATCTGCGGGAAACAGTGCCTAGCCAGCTCCTGTAGGTTACCCACTTTGCCACCCTGAGGCTAGCCAGCAGTATGGACCCAGACTCTAGGACCGGCACTCTGACAAGTTCACACAGGGCATTGAGTATCCAAAGGATGTTTGGATTCATCTTCCTCAGACAGAGGACTGTCTTGGTTAGAACAGCAGCTCTGACATTGGTGGAAATTTAGACTGGCATACATATTATACCTTATGATGTTTTATTCAACCTCACTTCCTCCAAGAAGCCTTCTGCAATCACACTCCACACCACCCAGTGTATCTATATGCACCTTTCCTCTGCTCCCATGTCATTTTTTGCTTGTCCCTGACTCAGGTGAATAAGAAAAGCAACTTTATTTTGCTCTAATTTTTATATTTCTATTTTGAACTCCAATTCTAAGAAGAAATTGTAGTAACTTAATTTCAATCATTTCAGGGTTCTCTCCTGCCCTTTCCCTGGGGGTGTGTCCAGAGAGGGTTGGAGGAAAAAGGAACTCTTATGTTGTTCCTTTTGGGGATGTGCAGCCACCAGCCCTCTGTGTCATCTGTCCTCACAGGCACCTACGGAGCTGCTCCTGGGCAGCAGCCAGTCCTCAAGAGTTCCTGATGGTGGGACTCCTTCACGTGTTACGTTTGGGTTTGTGGGACTCCCTCTGTGGCCTTATCACTTCCCCGGGGCACCAGACTTTCTGAAAGAACAGCTCTGTTCATGTCTCCCCGCCCCACCCCTAACCTGGGGCCTCCCAGGGAAAGGAGGGCCAGGCTCCCCCACGCTCTCACATCCCACCAACCCACCTGGGTTCTGGACACTTCCCAGGGGCTTTAGAAGCAGGGCCTAGAACCAGCTTGGGCAAGAAACTTCACTCTTATTCTCCTGTTCTTTCCTCCCAGATCATTTGTCCAAGCCCAGGTGACATTCTGTTTTCCTAAGGGTCTAGGAGAGCTTTTGGAAAACAAAAGCCAGGAAACTACTGCTTTTTTTCTGCTTTCTAACGCCAAATCTCTTCCCTGAGGCAAGGAGCAGGGCAGCTTAAAGTGGGAGAAGAAAGGAAGAGAGGGAAAGGGGTTGGGGGACAGGGAGGAATCCCTGTTTCAGAACCATCGGCCACCCACATTCCTGCACTTCTGTGCCTTCGCCTCTGTCCTACCCTTCCTGTCCACGGTCAGTCAGGACGGCTGTGAGCCCTTCAGGGACAGCATCCCCTCTGGGATCCCGGCCTCCAGCACAGGCTGGCCTGGGGGAGCTGTGGATGCCGGCAATCAGCAAAGATCGCAACACAGCCAGAAAAACCTCATGAAAGACAGAGGCAGAGACTGAGAGAGGTGGAGAAAGAACAAAGGCATGCAGGTCTCCAGGGACAGCAATCCCCAGGACAAGCTGCGTTTAGTGAAGCAAGACTTGCCAGGAGCCAGGAGACTATGTGCAGTGAGACCTTCCAAATGGGCTTGCATTTTCCTAGGGTCGAGGCCTCATCATCCACTCTGGGGGGCAGAAACGACAACGAGGAAAGAGGCTGCTCTTTGCAACCTAGCCCGATGGTGGACGGTCAGTGCGACTGTGGGTACGGACTTGGCCTTTCTGTAAGTCTCATTTTCATGTAAAGTGAAGACAAGAATCTCCCCACTGCAGCGTTGCCGTGAGGACTAAACGAGAATAGATGCAAAAGGACCCAACACGGTACCTGCCTAGCATATGAAGATGTGGCTTTCTCTCCCCATGTGGACACGCCAGAGTTACCCATTGCTTCGAATGTCCAGGAAAGCCAAGGACAGTGCCCCGGGAGCCCTCAGGCTCCCGGGAAAAGTAAACTTTTATGACACCGGCTTCGCCCTGGAAGTCACTGGGCTGTGGACTCCCACAACACCCAGCTTCCTGCTGTTCCCTCCTGGCTCCACGCCGAGTACACCCGCCTCCTGTCCCCATCTCCTCTTTCGCTTCCGTCCCTGGTTCCTCTCCACCCTGAAGTTTGGTCACTAGAACCAGGGATCTGACAAACCCGCTTCTGTGCCTCCAGGAGTTTGGCCAGAATGTCTTGGCACTTGTGCTCACGTTGGGGCTCAGAAAATCATACCTCAAAGCACGGTGCTTTGACACACTGAGCACTTTTGGATTAAAGGAAATTGGAAGGCCTTAGAAGCTGCCTCAGAACCAAGGACTTGCTAACCTTCTCCTGCCCCCTCTCTCTGAAGTTCCCTTATCTGAAGCTCCCCCAGAAGCCTTTGACCCTCTCCCCAGGAACCTCATCAAATAGTCAGGAAAGATGAACCACCAGAGGAGAGAAAAGACTAAAAGTTGTCACCATGTCCAGACTTTTCATCTGTTCTTCTGCGGGCAGCTCCAAGACATTACCTGGGAGACTTTCTCTGCACAGTGGGACAACCTTTGCTCACAGAGAGCAAATTGTCGCCACCTCCCTGGAGCTTAGGGGAACTTTGCCCCAGGCCATCGTCTGATCTTTGGACTCATGTATTTCCCCTAAAGACATCATTTACTACTCCTCAGAACTGCCTACATCCCCCCCACGAAGCGGGTGCTAGTTAAGCCTCAGCACTTGAGTCCCGTTCCTTATCAAAACACGCTCCCACACTCGCACGACTCTTCTGCTAATCTGTCTGCTCCCAGTTCATCTCCGGAACCCAGTCACCCAACAGAGTGACAGGGTGAGTGACAGAAGCAGCAGACAGGCAGGCAGGAGGGTGTGAGGAATCGGGCAGTTGGTTCAGGAGAGGGGAGAGCACAAGCAAACCTCCGGCGGCGAGGAGGAACTGCCTGTAGTTCTGCAGAGCGGGAGCCCCAGCGTGAGGCACGTGGGGAGATGCGAGGCAGAGGCAGACCCCGCGCTCAGCCCCAGCCAGGGGCTCGGTTTCGTGGTTAGCTGCAGTACCATTCGAAGGCATGTCGGTGCGAGCTGCACCTCTGGGAGCCGCGCCTGTGGGTCTCCTGGGGAAGCCAGGTGCGTGCAGCCGTCAGCACCAGCCTGGAGATGGCCAGTCAGGCCTGTGTCCGCCCCAGGAGAAGTTCTCCAGGGCAGGCCACTCCCACAGGAGCAGGGCCAGCTGGAGGGACACCTGACCTCACGACAGAGCCAAGATAAAGCAAAGGTTTCTAGCTGATCCTTCACAGGACCCCCCACAGTCTAGCTCCTTCCCTGCCTAACTCCCTCCACGTCCCCCCCTTTCCAGGCACGCGCCTGCCTCAGGGCCTTTGCCCTTGTCCTTCCTCTGCCCGGAATGCCCTTCCCTGGATTTCCACTTGGCTCTCTCCCTCTTTGCTCCAGTGTCACCTTGTCAGTGTAGGTCACCCTGGGCCACCCTACTGATGAAAGCACCTGCTCCCCACCCAGTACTTCCCCTTCCTTGTCCCGTAGCAGCCCCTCTCACCGTGCTGCGTGCAGTCACTGCTTGTTCCCCGCGAGGTCTGTGCCCGCACTGGAACACAAGGGCAGGAGTTGTTACCCACTGCCGTTTCTCCAGGGCATAGGACAGTGCCCAGCACATGGTCCCCATCCAGGCTGCCCATTCTTCACTCCTACATTTGTCCATGTGTGCCTGCTGGGCTGCGCCCTGGAGGATGCTCTGTGGACACAATGGGGAGGCGGTCACGGCCTCCGGCCCCTCTCCCTGGTCTGGCTTGCCCCCGAGGCCAGAGCCAGCCCTCATACTCAGGGCAGCTGCACATCTCTTGTTCGGTAAATCTGAGAGTCTCAGGTTTTAGGCCAGGCAGGCGCTGCAAGCAGTGTGTGGCTGCAGAGCCCGTCCCCTCCTTTGATAAACTAGGATGCTGCTGAAGCTTCCCAAGGCCACATAGCTGGATGGGGACAAAGCCAGGACTCAAAGCAAGAGGCATGGGCCAAGGCCACTGCCCTTTACAATATACCCACATAAACTCTGTAAACTCACTCTCAAAACAGAATCATTTATGTACAATTCACTTCCCCAGGGTGCTGTGAAGTTAAAAAAATAACATATCTGAAAGTGTTTGTAAACTGCAAATTATGTCATGCAAATCTGGACTTTTCCCAGAACCTTGCACTGTGACTTGTACACGGTGGGTGCTCAAGAAATGCTTTTGGATTGGCTTGCTCTCAGCCTGCAGGCCTCACCCCCATGGTGCTTCTCCCCACCTCTCCGCCCTTGCTCGTCTTCCCACTCACCGCCTGCCCACTCACAGTCCTGAGCACCTCCAGCGGGCCGGGTGCCCGGCCAGGTGCCCGGGATGCAACAAGGAAGACCCGGCCCTGCCTGCAAGACATTCACAGCCCAGTTGGGAGAGACAGACAAGGAACCAGACAAAATGCAGTGTGAAAAGTGCACGGAGAGCGTGCCAGGCTGCCATGGGAACAGAGGGGAGGGCTTGTAGCCACAAGAATGAAAACAGCTCCTTACATCTGTGCATTGCTCTCAGCTTTTCACAGAGCTGGGCGTGAGAGGTGGGGGAGGGATGGAAAATGAAATGGAGTTTTCCCAGACCCATTTTGTTCACATTCCAGGGCTGTCACCTCCGTTGAGCTTATGTTCTTTCAATGGAAAAAAAGACAGACACAAAGACACTCTTGCCCACCCAAACGAAGCATTTTAGCAGCCCTGTGTTGCACAAGCATTTTTGATGTTTGTTTTTCAGAAGGGCTTTGCAGCATCAGCGGACGCCGGGCTGTGAAGGCCGAGCACTAACAATTTGTAGGACTCCTCCGAGGGGCAGAGTTCTCACCTCCTCTTCATGAGCCCCCCACGGCCCACTCGTTCACGCGTCTAAGTAGAGTGAATTTAACCCTTGTGCCGGTTTGGTTCTTAAGCGTGGTACAGCTCCAGGGTGGGGTAGATGATGCTATGGTAACAAACAGCCCCAAATCTGGGCCTGAAAAGCACAAGGTTTATTTTTTGCTCCCACCACACGTCCCTCACATGTGGGCTCCACTTCACGCCGTCCTCACCTCGCAGGGGCACAGAAGATGAAGAACGACACCTTGGCTCTCCAATGTGTTCGAGGGGAAGTAGCCCCTTCGCCAATCACATCCATGGCCAGAGCAGGTCACACGGCCACACCTGCAGGAAGGTGAGGAAGTGGGTGGGGACAGTGCCTGGTGAGCATCACGTGCGCACGGCGCTGCCTCCGCCCTGCTGCCTCGGAGGGTCCCCAGGCTTCTGCAGGCCCCACTCGGAACCGGCCCACTCTCTCTGCACCTCGGCCTCAAATGCCTGGGAGAAGCTGATGGGGCCAGCAAATCAATACCTTGTTTAGGCTGGACTTCCAAATGCTGCCTGCGTGTGCCTGTGTGCGTGGTGTGCGTAGATAGGGGTGTATGTGATATGTCTATGTGTTATGTGCTGTGTACATGGCATGTGTGTGTGTGTTGTTTATGTGTAGTGTGTGTATGGTGTGTGTGATATGTGGGGTGTATGTGCATGTGGTATGTATGTATGTGGCATGTATTATGTGTGTATGTAGGATGTGTGTTATATGTGCATATGTGTGAGGGTGGTATGCTATGTGGTGTGTGTGTGTGTATGGTGCATGGTATGTATGTGTGTGGTGTATCTCTGTGTATGCTGTGTGTACGTGTTTATGTGCGGGTGTCTGTGTGTGTGGTGTGTGTGTGGTGTGTATATAGTGTTTATGTGTGTGTGTGTGATATGTGTGCATGTGTATCTTCTGTGGCTCCAGCTGGTGGGCAGAGGTCACATGGGTGGGTCACATGGTGGAGACCTTGGTTTCAGGTGTGGCTGAGGCCTTTTCCCTCTGAAGGGACTGCATGGATTTGAGGGGCTCCATTCCTCTGGTATTTAAAGAACATTAACCTCAGTGTGGCTTACCCAAAAGCAGTGAATCTCAAACTTTAGGGTACACAAATCTCCCCTTGCACAACCGAATCTGTCAGGGAGAAGCTTGTGGAAACAGCAGCTTCCTGGGTCTTGCCCACGGACTGTCTCATTGAGCAGCTCGTGGCAGGCCTCGGAATCTGCATTTAACAAGTGCCCCAGGTGATTCAGAAGCTGCTTCTTCTGAAGCTGATCTAATTTCACTCTCTATCTTCCTCTCTTTGGAGGAGGTTTTATGAAGAACCGGAGTTTTAGAAGTGAGACCTTCTGGCCAGCACTGTGTGGGGACAAGGCAGGGACTGAGTGACAAAAACACTCCAGTCAGGGATCCTGGGTGCCCCACATGCTATGGCTTCAAATCACTCCCCAAGAGCACCCTAGCACAGGGGCGAGGGGGCTCCCCACAGTCTCTGGGGGCTTTGCTGCTCCACAAAAGGCAGCTGCTATGACCCCTGCCTCCCCAGAGAGGCCACAGGCCTCGGCAGAGAAAGCACACAAGCTTCTCATGAGGGCGCCATGGGTCCCCACCTGGCCCCATCACCAACAACTCTGTGTTCATGGACTGAACCTCGCCAAGCTGCTGCTTCCCATCTGGACCCAGAGACTGACCCCTGCCTTTCTGTAAGGGGCTTGTGGCGATTCAGTGAGACAATGTAAGGAACAGCCTGGCTCCCCACGTGGGAGCTGTAATGCTGCTCCCTGGAAGAATTTGCAACGTGGGGCTATGCAGAATAGGCCTCTGGTGAGGCACCAAAAGCTCTCTCTGCCACCTCTGCTGAGAGCCACCCCAGTGTCGGACTCGTCAGGGCGATGTGGCCTGGTGCTCTCACAGGTGCCACAGCCCGAGCTACAAGGCAGGCCGCAGGCCCCTCCACCGGCCGCACCTCCTTAACGGTCTCCAGGCCTCTTTCTCCTGCCCTTTCCTGGACCTCGGTTCAGCCTTCCTCAGGCTAACGTAACAAATCCCCGCTTGCTCAACTAAAGATCTTCTCATGAGGCAAAGCAAAACTGATTCATATGTATGCAAGTATTTTCCCAACAGCTGCCACGGTTTGGGCAACAGACGGCTCCTGACATTCACTTGGCTGGCAGAGCCAGCCTCAGGGGCTGGATCCAAAGTGGGTCCAACAGGAGTTAGGAGATGGAGGAAGCTAGGGGTCGCCAAGCTTAGGATAAGGAGGCACTGATGGGCCAGGGTGGGCATCTGTGACCCAAATCTTGAGCGGTCTCGAGCCTGTGACATCTGTGCTTGCTTTCTCTACAAAGGCTGAGTCCAGACTCCATGGCTGGGCCACCTTTCCTCCCCAGGACCAGCACAGGACAATCGGGGTGCAAGAAGGCTGAGCAGGCTGCTCTGGTCCCGAGGAAGAGTGGCCAAGGGTGGCCTCCAGCTGCCGCTGCACTGATGTCAGCAGGTAACGGGGATCCTTTGGAGGAGCCCAGTCCAGAGGGGACAAAAAGGAGTCTGAAGGCCTTGTCACAGCAGCCTCTCCCCTGTGGGGCCCCCTGAGAAATGTGCACTGAGCTGACCTTGACAGGCTGCACCTCTGGAGTTGGCCCACTTGTCACGCTCCCTTCCGTTCTTTCCCTTCTGTCACACGAGGTCATGCGTTCAGCAAACACTTCCTGAACAGGTACCAGGAATAAGAGGTGGGTGTGCTCAACTGCTGCCCTTATGGAGGTCCCAGGCCAGCAGGGCAGTCAGACACAAAAATAAAACTCTGTCGGGGCTTGAGAATGCTGTGTAGGGCAGTGCTGTCAACCCTGACTCACATCACAGTCACCAAAGACATTTCCAAAAGTGCCACAGTGGGCCAGCTTTGATTGAGTCACTTCCTGACAACTGTGCCTTGGGCAATGCCTGGTGAATAAAAATTGTGCTCAACTTCCTCAAGCCTTAACTCTGTGCCAGGGATTGTTCAAGGTGCTTTACAAATATTAACTCATTTTAGCCTCAAAACAACCCCAGGTGGTAGACACTATCATCATTCCACTATCATATGGGGAAAGCTTAGGCACAGAGAGGGTAAGCTGCATGCAGAGCCAGGATCTTAACCCAGGTGGTCTGGCTCCAAGGCCAAAGATGGCCCAGCAGTCTTTCAGAACCCGGATTCCGGTTCTTTCCTGACTCAGCAAATTGACCAAAGACATGCATGACTCAGGCCTCCAGGGCTGCTCATAAGTATTGGCACCAGATGGGCCCTCCCAACGTGCTGTGTTTAGCTCTGAAGTGGATCAGCTTAGGGAACGTAAGCTCAGAGACCTTGAGAATTGAGAGAGTCCCTGCCCCTGGGGAAAAGCCCTCGGATCTTGGTGGATGAAGTTAGGAAAACTCAACACTGACAATGATTTGAGGTCTTGGGAGAACCAAGCCGGTGAGCAGACAAACAGTATCCACCTGCCTGGGCTGGGTAAACCCCGCATGACTACAGCCACACTGTGACTGTCCGTGCCTAGCTAGCCACCAGTGTCACGGCATCAGACCTTGGCAGGTCTCGCTGGATGATGACTGTAGTCTATACATACAGAGGGTCTGTGATAGAGCAATGACACTGCTGTCTGTGTGGCACATGGTGCCACCCCTCTCTGCATGGGCTATGCTCCTTAATCTGTTCCTTAGGCCCCTCCAGCCTTCACAACGCCTGCAGTGCCTGCCACTGGCAGCCTGTCCTCACGGCACCCTGGGCAGAGACTGGGAGAAGGGAAGGGAAGAGGTGGGTGATAACATGAGTCTGGATCCATCAGTACGATTCAGCCTTGACCTCTAGCAAGGAGCACAGCCCTCTGGAGAACAAAGGCTCTGGGGGCTGGGATTGGAAGAAGTCGGGGCCAGTGTGGCTCTGAGTCCAGATGGCTCTTGACAAGCCAGTCCTTGTCACTCCAATCCCCCATTATTACAGTAATAATAATTCCTTATAGAGTAATTCTTTACATTGAATTTTCCCTGTTCAGATTACTGTGTGGTTTCAGCCTCCTGGCTGGACCCTGACAAAAACCCGCACCAACCGTCTAGTTGCTGGCTTATGTACAGGCCGTTCCTGTGGCCTGTTTCGCCCCGCTAAGTGAAAGTCGAGTGGCTAAGAGCACAATGCTAGCGTCAGACTGCTTGGGATGGGATCCCAAATCCAGCACTGGCTGGTGGGAAGCCATTCAACCTTTCTGTGCCTTGACCTCCCTATCACTAAAATGGGGATAACAGGACTGTTGTATTAATAGAAATTACACAAGTTAATATATGTAAAGTGTTTGGCACATAATAAGTATTTTTTTTTTTTTTTGAGACAGAGTCTCACTCTGTTGCCCAGGCTAGAGTGAGTGCCGTGGCGTCATCCTTGCTCACAGCAACCTCAAACTCCTGGGCTCGAGCGATCCTCCTGCCTCAGCCTCCCAAGTAGCTGGGACTACAGGCATGAGCCACCATGCCCGGCTAATTTTTTCTATGTATTTTTAGTTGGCCAATTAATTTCTTTCTATTTATAGTAGAGACGGGGTCTCGCTCTTGCTCGGGCTGGTTTCGAACTCCTGAGCTTGAGCGATCCGCCCGCCTCAGCCTCCCAGAGAGCTAGGATTACAGGCGTGAGCCACCGCGCCCGGCCCATAATAAGTATTATTTAAGTATTTGACATTACTGTCATTGACTTCCTTCAACTCACTCTTAGGGGTTTCAGCAACAGGGTCACCTCTCCTGGGAAGTCCTCCCCGATTGCCTCCCATCTCAGACTGAGTTGGGTGCCCTCCTCCCATGCTTCCTCACACACCTTCACAGCACTGATCTCATGTGTTGTCACTGCAGGTATACTTGTCAAACAGTCTCTTCTGCAGGACTCTGGGCTCCTTGAGGGCAGGGGTGTGTCCCCAGGACCTCACCCTCCCCAGGACTGCACCTGACTGAGGGAGTAACTGCGTTGGTTCAGGTCATCTGAGAACCAGACCTCAAGCCAGGGCTGCATGAGTAAGAGCTGTACCAGGGAAACGCTGTGAAGGACAGGGAAAGGTGGGGAGACTGCCCAGACTGTGGCACGAGTCTTACATCGTGGAGGAGAGGGGGAAGGAAGGGCCTCAGAACTCAGAGAAGTTCTAAGAATGGCTTGCCCAGGCCACTGTGGAGTCCTCAAGCTACAGTCACCCACTGGAGGAGTCCGTCAATTTACCTGCAACAGTACTGCCACCAGGCTCAGTCACTGGCTGAAAGCAGCCCTTGGAGGCATGGCACTGGGTGGATCGAGAGAAACAACAGCCGGGGCTGTCAGTCAAGTCTGCGCCCACAGCAGGTCTGAGTGGCACGTTTTCATGGCCGCCACGGTAAACAACAGACAGAAGGTTGGCCGTGCCCCAAGAATACAAGGCCAGAAGGAGAGATGCCAGAATCTGTCACCTTGATGCCAGGAGAGGGTGGAGGTCCAGACCCCTCTGAGTAGGCCTTTATATACACATACACACGTGCGCATGCATACATACACAGAGTCCTGCTGTATAATTGGTCAATGAGTAGCCCCATACATGATGGCGGTCCCATAAGTTTGTAATACCATATTTTTACTGGGCCTTTTCTATGTTTAGATATACAAATACTTAGCATTGTGTTACCACTGTCTACAGTATTCAGTACAGTAACATGCTGTGCAGGTTTGTAGCCTGGAAGCAATGGCTATACCATATAGCCTAGGGATGTAGTAGGGTATACTATCTAGGTTTGTGTAAGTGCACTCGACGATGTTCACACAATGATGAAATCATCTAAGTGACGCATGTCTCAGAATGTATCCCCATTGTTAAACAACGCATGACTGTAAATGTATACAGTGATAAATCCTTACTACTTGAATGAATAAAGTCATTCAAATTTCACCGTAACAGAATTACTTTCAGTTTTGTGACTTTCCTACCAGGACTTACCATGTTTTTATTATTGCAGTACCCATGCAGATAGCACCTCATATATTTTTTAAAAGATTTGATATTTACAATGAATACTTCCTCATGCTTCTACTATAGTCTTCATAATGATAATTTTTAATGGCTGAACAATATTCAACAAGTGGATGTATCAAAATTTCCTAAGTCACTGCTATTCAACATTTTCATTATTCCTACTTTTTTGTATTTATACCTAATGCTCTTATGTATCTTTTTGGGCATATAGTATTTAATTTCTGTTGAATTATAGCCCTAGGATAAATCTAGATTTGAAGTTACTCAGTCAAAAGATATAGCTCTGTGACTGGATCAAGTTTTGTCAACTGCTTGCTAAAAACATTATGCCAATTAATAAAGTGTATTAGTTATCTATTGCTGCATAACAAGGTACCACAACACCAAGCTTACTGCAACACACGTTTATTGCCTTGTTGTTTCTGTGGGTCATGGTTTAGCTGCTTCTCTGCTTTAGGGGCTCTCACAGAATGCAATGAAGGTGTTGGCCGAGGCTGGGAGCTTGTCTAAAAGCTGGATGGGGGAAAGATTCTCTCCTAAGCTCACACGGTTGTGGGCAGGATTCAGTTCTTCGTGGCCTGTTGGACAGAGGTCTTCAGCTCTTAGCTGGTTGTTGGTCAGAGGCCCCCTTAGTTCCTTGTGACATGGGAATCTCCAACATGGCAACACGCTTGAAGAAAAAACATGTAAAGCCGAGAAGACAATAGAGTCTGCTTAGAAGACCGAAGTCACCATCTTTTGTAACTTAATCACAGAAATGACATCCCCTTAATGTTGCTGTATTCTATTGTTTAGAACCGAAAGGAGCAAGGGAAGTGGTTTATTACCCAAAGCCAAGAACACCAGGACTGGGGATCACTGGGGGCCATCTCAGAAGCTGCCCAAACGCAAATACCACCAACAGCGCATGTTTGTATCAGTTTTACCACACCCTACCAACACAATGTTTCGGCATTTAGAAATTACTAGCACAGCAGGTGTAAAGGACCGTCTCCCGCATCAATGCCCAGTATCTGCCCCTAGAGCCACCTGGGTCCTCTGCTCTCAGTTGCTGCCAAGTAATTTCCCAAAGATGTCAACTGACAGACAATAACATGAACAACTGCCCCAAGTGGGTATTCGAAGTTTTAAAGCAAAGCTGTATCACGAAGCAGTGAGTTCTCTGGGAGGGTTCCAGTCTCAAGCAATTGCTGGTATTTGGGCCTGAACACTATACCATTTAAAAGCACTAAAATTTAGGAAATCAATCTTCCTTTAAAACCTACTATACACCCTCACCAAGCTCCACATTTTGCAAACTCTCTCTCATCATCAAAACAATGCTATAAGATACATATGAATGTCCCCATTTTATAGATAGGAAACTCAGGACCAGAGGTGTGAAATCATTTATTCAAGATCGCTCTGCCAGAGTGGTAGGGCCAGGATTTGAACCCACAGCTGGCTGCCCACTCTGCTCCCTTCCTGCGTCCTAAGGCCCCTTTGTCCTCAACTGGTGTCTCCTAGAGCTCTATGACCCTCTGCCCTCTGCCCCATTCCCACCTCAGCACCAAGCATGACAGGCAGGGTGCCCCTTCTTCAGTGAGATGGAAGGGTCTCCCTGGAAGTGATCAGGTCTCTCGGCTCACTGACCATTTCTTCCTAATAGAACAAGTGAGCATGAAAAGTCACCTCTAACCCAGCATGGGAAGGGCTGTAGAATCCATAGTAAAAGTTTGCACCATGAAACCCTAGGCATAAATAGGCCAGTATAAATTTAGTGTTTTCAGAACGAAATCTGGAGCCAGATTGCCAGTTTCAAATCCTTGTTCTGCCGGTTACAAAGCTTTATGATTTAGGGCAAATTTCTTCACCTTTCTGTGCTTTTTCCTTGCCTGTAAAACTGAAATAACAATATCACCAACTATGTGCCCCAATTGGGGACAAACAAAAAAGTCTTTAAGAATGTAGCACAGGGTGGTGCCTAATAAGGGCCCCAATACATTACTTTGGGGACATGGCAGGCAGGAGACAAGCAGGCCTCACTGGGTGGTGACCTGTGCATCCATCTGGGACTCAGTCTCTGGGGCGGTGCCAGGGAGCTCCCGCCCTGCCGGGACTCTGTTTTGCAAAGGTTCGTTCCTTCCTCTACCTTCAGGAAAAACTCAGGTGAAGTCTCTCAAGCCACAAGTTTCCTTGCCAGGTTCTGGAAACACCTCCCCTCCACTCGGGTCCAGGGGGCTCCTGGTGCCC
>VBSM01003199.1:6147315-6204900 GCA_008086735.1 Cheirogaleus medius | reverse complement strand
CGGCCTCCCAGAGAGCTAGGATTACAGGCGTGAGCCACCGCGCCCGGCCTGAGGGGTGGTTTTTTGCTATAAGAAAGTGTTCACATACTGCAACCTCTGGTGGAGAGGTGTGGCCTGACTCCCACAGCCCATTCGTAATCAAAGACCAAGAAGGAGGGACGTCCTGTTTATTTATGGCACATCCTCTCTGCCAGGCCCTTAAGTTCACGATCTCACCTAAACCTATACTTCTTTGAGGTAGTTTACATCATCTCTCCATTTTACAGTTTGGGAAACCAAGGCTCAGATTCATAAAGGGACTTGCCCAAGGTCAACGAGTTCATAAGTGGTGAGTCCATAGGGTAGAGTTCAGGCTATTTAATTCCCAAGCCTGTGATTTTTCTGACTGTGAGCCGTGGGCGTAGAGGCACTAAGAGAGTCCCCGAGAGTTAACAGCAGTGTGGTGCCTGCACAAGCTGGAACTGTCCTTGTGATGAGCCCATCAGGAGCGGCCTGGGTTCAGTGTCACCCTCCACATCTGCAGCACAGAGTCCCGGCGGGTGGTGTAGGGTAAATGTTTGATGCGGAACCAGTGTCTGGGGACGACGTTCCCGCTGGGCGTATACAGCTTCTCCCCTTCCCTGCCCAAAAGACTGCGCAGGGCCAGGTTGCCTGACAGAATCTTCTCATAGAACTCCACTCCACCCTGGGCATAGGCTGCAGAGAGGGAGGCCGTGCGGCGGTCCTGCCAGGCTTCCAGGGAATGAGTGAGAGAGTCCGTGAAGAAGGCATAGGCCACAAAGCCTGCCACTGCTGCCACCAAGTTGAAAGCAGCCCGTAAACTCATGGGGCCTCCATAGAGCCCCAGGGCGTGCTTGGCACCCACACCCAGTGCCCAGGTCCCTGCCAGGCAAGCTGGGGCCAGCAGAGCCTGTAGGGCAGCCGTACTGCTTTCTAGGTACACCACCTCCCTGGCCAAGGCGAACTTCTGGGCGTCATGTGACAGGGTCAGGGAATCTCTCAGCCTGGCACCTGCTGGGGTCTGCCAGTTCACTCTTTGCCCATGTACGACAACAGTATGGTCAGTGTTGATTACTAGGCCCCCTAGGAAGCTGGCAGGGATGCCCACGACAGCCCCAGCAGGGAGTCTTGGGAAGCCTGCAACCACAGGCTGGAAGGTGAAGGTGGTGAAGGGCTTATAGGAATGGCCTGAGGGGACACCTATGTCCTGTAGCACCTCTTGGAAGAGGTGTTGCAGCTGTGGAGAGAGCGGGGCTGGCTGGCCCTGAGGCCAGTACTGGTACAGCCACTGGACCACGGGGTCCGGGAAGAGGTGGTACGAGATCTGAGCCCCAAACAGGCCTGCGCAGGAACCTACCAGGAGGCCTGTCCTGTGTCTTTGTACAAATGCTGCAGCCCGCCACAGGGGACCAGCCATGAGTGCTGCCACTGCTGACAACCTGGGCCAAGAAAAAGAAAAGTCAGCCAACAGTTCTCCGGGCCTGCCTGCAGACTGAACATCCTCCAAGGGTCACACCCTTTTTAATTGAAACAATACAGCACTGCCTGTGTACACACTGCCTGTGTTCAAATCCCAGCTCATCTCTGTGCATCACTTCCTCATCTGCCCTGCCCATCTCTGGGGTCGTTGAATTAAGTACATGAATGAACATACATACAATAGTTAGCGCCTGGCACAGCAGGAGACATCCCTTGTGATAACAGCTATAATTATTATTTTTATTCCCATGGCTAGGCACAGCACTAAGTGTGCTCCACCATTCATCCCATGATAAAGCCCTACCATATGTTCAATTTATTGAGTACTTACTATTCATATATGCTAGACACAGTTTGAGAACTTTACATATCTAACCAATGAATCCTCACAATCCCATGACCTAATTACTACTATTGCCCCTATTTCAAAGCTGTAAAAACTGAGGCACAGGCAAAGTAAATTGGCTAAAAGCGCAAGCTAGTAAAGTGCCAGTGTTATGGGCCGAATTGTGCACCCCCAAATTCTTATGTTTAATTCCTAACCCTAGTACCTCAGACTGTGACTATATTTGGAGACACAGTTT
Source organism: Cheirogaleus medius (assembly GCA_008086735.1). NCBI lineage: Eukaryota > Metazoa > Chordata > Mammalia > Primates > Cheirogaleidae > Cheirogaleus > Cheirogaleus medius. The sequence continues at coordinate 6,202,837 of VBSM01003199.1, read as the reverse complement.
TTAAAAAGGTAATTTAAGGTTATTAGCCTAGGTTCTAATCTAATCTCACTGGTGTCTTATAAGCAGAATTAGGATACAAACACAGAGGGAAGATCATTTGAAGATCCAGGGAGAAGACAACCATCGACAAGCCAAGGAGGAGGCCTCAGAAGAAACCAACACCTTGGTCTTGGACTTCTTCCCTCCAGAACAGGGAGAAAATAAATTTCGGCCAGTTAGGCCACCACACAGTCTGTGGTGCTTTGTTATGGCAGCCCAAGGAGACGATAACAAGCACAGTATTTGAACACAGGCTGTCATGTATCCACAGCAAACTTCATTTTAGAAAATCTGTTACCCTAAATTACAAACATATTCAAAAGTAGACAAAATAGTGCATCAACCAACTTCAATCACATCAACTCATGGCCAATCGTGTTTCATTTCTTTTCCCACCCACACCCCCATCCCACTGTTGCCCCTATTTTAAAGCTGTGAAAACTGAGGCACAGGCAGGTTAAGTGAACTGTCCCAAACCCTGAGCTAGTAAAGTGGCAGTATTATGGCCCAATTGTGCACCCCAAAATTCTTGCGTTTAATTACTAACCCCAGTACCTTGGGATATTTTGAAATATCCCAAGCAACCTATCATTTCATCCGTGACTATGTCGGTACAAATTCACAATTATTTAACTTTGACTGGCTTTCAGTATCCCTGTCTGTGAAGTGTTCACTTAGCAACGAAGTTGCCGCAAACAAGAGCGCAGGGTACTGCTGGGCCTATTTTATTCAATAACTCCCACAAGAATCGTATGATTTGGACTTTTTTTTTTTCCAACGCAGAAACTGAGGGTAGGAAAGGAGGGGTCGGTCCTTTCCGGGCAAGGCCCCAACACGCCAGGGCCGCCAGGCCCACCGGCACCGAGACGGCGCTCTGGGCTAGGTCTCGGGGGCGGTGCCGAGCAGCCCGCAGGGGGCTGGGCCACCGGGGTCCCCGCTACGCTTCTACCCCGGGTCCCCAAGACTGCTCCGCAGTCCGAGCGCGCTCCCAGCAGGAAGCCGGAGAGGGGTCCAGCCCCGCGGGTCTGCGCGCACACCCGCCACTCCGCATGCTCACCTCCGGTGCCGCCGCCCGGGACGCCGCCGCACGTGCGCGGGGCGGGCGGCCGCAAAGCATGCCGGTCCCGGCCCTGGCGCGTGGACCTCAGGGGCGGGGCCGGGCCAAAGCTCGCGGGCCCGGGCTCGGGGGCGGGGCCAGGGGCTGGCTGGGGCGGGGCCCTGGGCGGGGCCGATGGCGTGAGGAGGAGCCTGCGGCCACTCAGGCCTGCGGCGGAGGCCCCTCCCCTAACTGTGCACCTAGGCGGGGTCTGCGCCCGGCGACTGCGCGGGCTGGGTTGAGCGTCGCAGGCTGGCGCCTCCTTCTCTGTGCCTGAAGGGCGCCTTTGATGAGCTGGTGTAACGGTCGAGGGAACGGGCCTGTGTAGGTCAGAGGGCGGCCTATGGCAGAGCGCCCCGCGGAGCCCAGGCACATGGGCCTGCTAGGCCCGTGTCCTTTCCTGTCTGGAAGCGTAGGGGCTCAGAGCTGTATGTTTGTAACCACTTCTGCTACCCCCCAGACTCCTCCCAAGTGCTCCCCACTAGACAGTCCACATTTGTCAGTTCTTCCCAGCAGCTGTGTGATTTGGCCTGTGCACCAAATCCAGCTCTCCAAGTGCTTTTGTAAATAAAGTTTTATTGGAACAAACCACGCCTATTCCTTCACCAGTTGTCTGCTTTTCTGCTAGAAGAAAAGAATTGAGTAGCTATGACAGAGACAGTCTGGTCTAGAAAGCCTAAATATTTACTCTGTGGCCCTTTACCGATAAAGTGTGTGGACCTCTGAAATATGAATAGATTACCCAGATTTACGGATGAGGTAACCGACATGGAGTTTGAGCACAGTGCCCTGCTAGTACGCACCAGAGCAGGGTGGGACCGCATCCTTGTGCATTTCCAGTACCACTCCCGCCTCGGTACACATTCTCTCCAGTGGGTCTTGCCAGTCTCCCAACTGGGTCTGGGCTCTGTGTGGCTTTCTCTTCCATTCCAGCCCCCAAAGAAGGGGTAAGAAGGGCTTATCTCCTGGGGTGGAAAGGTGAAGACTAAAGAAAGGTGAGGATGTAAGGTGACCTGGAAATGTGTGCTCATTGGGGTTGGGCTTTGGAAGGTTAGTAGTAGCCTGTGGGCCACTATGCTTCCAGGAAATGCCCACTGTAGCCCTCGGGTCCCAATCACAGAAGGACTGGCATCAGGGAGTCAGTCAGGGCTGACCAGCCAGACCACACCTGATTCCCAGCAAATCCCCTGTGCCCTTGAGTTTCCTGCGGGGGCACCTTGGGGTCCGCATTTCCTGCCTCAGGTGTGGCCCAGCAACCACTTGTGGGGTCATGGGCTGGTGAGGCAGAGAGAACCCTGCTGACTCTAGCGGGGAACCTGGACTCTGTGTGGTTGTCCCCCAGACCTTGGCCAGTTCCTCAGCCCAGAATCAGTGCTTAGAAAGACTGCAGCCCAGGGAAAAAAACCTTGCTTAGGAGGCAGGGGGACCTCAGGTAAAGGATGTCATCTCTAAAGTGAAGGTAATATGTGTCTCAAAGAGCCCTGTTACACTCTACTCCTAGGAAAATAGCTGCCAGCCCTAGAAACTTATTTGTATAACAAAGAGGGGGGGTGCTTCCAATCACTTGCCCCAGAAAAGGAAGATCTGACCTGGGGTCTTTCCTTCAATCTGAGGTGGAAAATCATCCTGTCATAAAGGGCTTCTGTGACCAGATGCAAATCTCACAACAGGGAAGAGCACAGAAGCTGGAACCATACTGCCAGGGTTAAATCCTGGTTCGGTCCCTTACTAGTACTACCTACCCCCTAGGGTTGTTGTGGGGGATAAAGTGAGTTCATGTATGTATTGTGCCCAGTTTGTGCCATCTATTAGCTGTTATTATTAAGGTCTGCTCTGTTTCTGAGATCCCAACTTTTGCCTCTCAGTTGTTTGTATGTAAATGTTGCAGTGTGATCCCAGCCAAATCCAGAATGTGGGACATTCTACATGGCAAAAGGCATGGTTTATCCAACATATCAATGGCATAAAAAAAAATAAAACAAAACAGGGGAGGAGAAAGGGGTCTTATAAAATAAAAGAGATTCAAGAGACATGGCAGAAATGCAATATGTAACAGTTTTTGAATTAAATAACTGTAAAAAAGACACCTGTCAACCTAAAATAATCAAAAAGGTCAGAATCTAGTTTAAAGAAAGTTTATTCAAGTGCAAACGTTGAGGACGGAAGCCTGAGACAGATTTCGGAGTTGCTGTGAGGAGTGCTCTGAAGAACAAGAGAGGCTCAAGTTTTTAAAGAAAAAAAAGACTAATTAGGAGAGGGGTGATTACAAAAGTTGTTCATCAGGAATTCTTATTGGTTTACCGAAATAGCATTGGTTAGTGATTGGCTGCACATTGTTGAACTATAGAGTGTGTGGCATTTTATGGCTATTTGTCATCAGTTAGTCTAGAGCTGGAATAGCAAGTGGCTTCAAGAAGTAATTATTTAGCTCAAGGGGGATTGAGATGTGACTGTTGTTACATTTTAGATGACTTTCTGGGCCTGATGATTTAAAGGGGTTCACATTCGGCAGATAAAAGGTCTTTCTCACACTTTTGAGATAATTGGAGAAATTTGAATATGGATTGCATGTTATATGCTATTAATAAATTATTACATATTTTGTCAAGTGGGATGATAGCCTGAAGTTTATATAAACCAAAAAGTCCTTATTAATTAGAGATGCATGCTGAAGTATTTACAGGTAAACAACACAATATCTACTATTTGATTCAAAATATTCCAGCCAAAACCAAAACAAACAAAAAACATAAGCATAGATGAAATAACATTGACAAAATGTTCATTATCATGAAGTTGCATGACAGGTTCAAAGGTTTTCATTATATCATGCTCTACTTTTGCGTGTGTTTGGAAATTTCCATAATTGTTTTTTTTCCAAAATAATTTCCAAAAATGTTTTAAAAATGTTTTTAAAAGTAGGCTGGCCAGTTGGACTTCATCAAAATGGAAAATTTTTGTGCATCAAAGAGCAGTATCAAAAGGAGAAAGACAATCCACAGAATGGGAGAAGATATTTTCAAATCATAGATTTGATAAGGGCATAGTATCCAGAGTACATAAAGAACTCTTTAAGAACTCACAACAAGAAACAACCCAATTAACAATGGGCAAACAGCTTGAGTAGACATTTCTCCAAAAAAGATACTCAAATAGCCAAAAAACACATAAAAATATGTTCATCATTATTAGTCACTAGGAAAATGCAAATCCAAACCACAGAGATACTACTTCACAACCACTGGAGTGCTATAATAAAAAAATGGAAAATAATAATTGTTAACAAGGATGTGGAGAAACTGGAACCATCATACATTGCTGGTGGGAATGTAAATGGTGCAGCCACTGTGGAAAATAGTTTGGCGGTTCCTCAAAAAGTTAAACTTAAGCCGTGTGCAGTAGTCTGAGTATGTAGTCCCAGCTACTCAGGAGGCTGAGGCAGGATTACTTGAGCCCAAGACTTTGAGGCCAGCCTGAGCAACATAGAGAGCCCCCATCTTTAACAAATTTTTTTAAAGAGTTAAACTGAGAATTACCATATGGCCTAGCAATTTTCCTCCTGGGAATATACCCCAAAGAATTGAAAATATTTGTATAATCAATGCTCATGAAAACACTATTCACAGTATGCAAAAGGTTAGAAACAACCCAAATGTCCAGCAACTGATAAAAGGATAAACAAATTATGGCATGACATACATATTCCATACAATGGAATATTATGATCACTGGGAAAAAACCCCCCAAACTCTGTAAAATCATTTAAAGAGGTTTATTCTGAACCAAGTTTAAGGACCATGGCCTGGAGCTATGCCCAAGAAGCCTTGAGCAAGTGGACTTGCTATGATTGGGTTACGGTTTGTTTTTATACATTTCAGGGAGACAGGAATTACAGGTAAAGTCATAAATCAATACATGGAAGGTATACATTGGTTTGGCCTGAAAAAGTGAGACATCTTGAAATGGGGGGCTTACAAGTTACAGGTGGGTTTAAAGATTCTTTGATTTGTAATTGGTTAAAGAAATGAAGCTTTGTCTAAAGGCTTAGAATGTTTTAAGTTAAGGAAGTCTGCTAATCAGAGACAAGCCACTGGACATATACCCTGACTTAAGTGATCCGTTAAGTAAATTGAGGACCTGCAGGTATGTTTTAAGCTTTGTCTTCATAACCTTAGGCTTGTTAATGAGTTACAAAGGATATCTCTAAGAAGGGAGGGGGGCATGATGAGGCATGTCTGACCTCACTTCTCATGACCAGCAACTAGTTCTAGGGTATTTCTGGGGGCCCCTTGGCCAAAGTAGGGGTCCATTCAGTCATCTGGGGGGCTTAAGATTTTATTCTAGTTTACATTACTCAGCCATATAAAGGAATAAAATACTAATACATGCTACAACATAATCAACCTTGAAAACATTACACTATATGAAAGAAGCCAGACACACATGGACAAATATTGCATAATTCCATTTATATAAAATGTCCAGAATAGGCAAATTCATTGAGACAGGAAGCAGATTAGTGGTTGCTAAGGGATAGGGGAGAGTACTGGGGATGCTAACAGGTATGAGGCTCCTTTTTGCAGTGATGAAATGTTTGGGTATTAGGTAGTAGGTAGTAGTGATGATTGTACAACATTGTGAATACACTAAAAACCAATTTTTACACTTCAAAATGGCTAAAGTGGTAAATTTTATGTTATGTGAATTTTATCTTGACAACCCAAAATAAGTGACTGAGGAAAGATCTCAATCAATGTAGGTTTATTAGGCCAAAGTTCAAGGATGCACCTGGGAAAAACACAAGCCACACACACATCTGTGACTGTTTTCCGAAGAGAGATATGGGAACTCAGTATTTGAAGAGAAAGGGCACACAGAAAGGAAAAGGAGGGGGTGGATAGTCAGGCAAATGGTTACATTCTGTGAGGAATCTACATTTTACATAAGATAAGGGGAATGTTAGAAAAAGGGACTGAAGGAAGAATCAATTATGCAGATGTCCCTGGTTAGGTGGAAGAATTATTATTGATCTTGTCTTTGTTCTGCACCTGGGAAGATAAACTTGTAATCAATGTTATTAGCGTGGAATAGAACAGATTTTGGTTTTAGGAGCTAGACTTAACCTGTAGATATAACGTTACAATTTGCTTGTCCTTGTTTATGGGAGACAAAGAAATTCCAGCAAGGAATTTCCTTATGAATGATCTGTGGGGGCAGTCCCTGTAGATGCCTGAGGCTTTTTACCTTTTTGTGGGGATCTGGCTGACACATAATGTAGTGACAGCTATTCATTTGGAAGGGGGTGCTGCAGGACTCAGCCTCCAGGTTTGACCTTCCTTTTTGCCTAAGGGGTTGGGGGAGTGGTCCTGAGATTTTTATTTTCCTTTACAATCATAATAAAAAATGCATATATAAAAAAGTAGGTTGACTAATCCCACTGCAGAGCTGACATTTATCAATCATTCAGCTAAAGCACCTGGGAGGGTTATTTTTCAGGAATAAAGAGCAAGAACTGCGTGGGATAGGCAGGTGTCTGCCTGAGGCTGGGCTTCCCTGTAGAAAGAGTGTGCAGTCATCTGCATCATGCTTGGGGGAACAACCAGCCCCACCAACTCCTCCCTCACCACTTTCTGGACGTGGTGGAAACTCTGCCACTTATGTGTTCTTTCATGTATTCGTTCAGCTCCTGCCCTGTGCCAAGTGATGAGGGTAAAACATGGGTAAGAAAAAGTCACCACCCTCAGTAGCTCAGTGGCCAATAAAGCAGACAGATAAGCCCCTGTGAGCCACACAGCCCTCCCTTCTTCCCACGAAGAGGGCGTGGCCACTTTTCCCCCAGGGAAGTGGCCTTGTCCTTGAACTTTGGAAGACTTGTTGGAATTTGCTTGGTGGTCAAGGGGCAGGGTGGGTGCTTTTCCTAAAGAGACTGGGTCCTCACTTGGGAGGGGAGGACTGAGATAGACATCTGTGTTGGGCCCAAGGCCCAAGGGCAGGAATGAGATCGAGGGCTGGGGAACAGAAAGCTGCACTAGAGGGGGCTGGAGGAGGGGGAAGAAGAGGTGCAGGAGGAGGCTGGACGCCATTCTGATGGCAGTGGCGGTCATTGGTGGCCTAGCCAAGAGCTGTTTAGGGAGAGGTGAGCAGGAATGTCTGACTGGTTGAAGAGAGAATGGGAGGTGAGGCACATGGGCAACTCTTCTGGCTGTGAGGGGCGCAGGCATGGGGTGGTGGCTCCAGGTGCACTTGGGGTCCAAGAAGGGCTTAGTTTTGTTTTGTAAGGCGTGTTTCTATGATAATGATCCCCTCGAGAGAGACAAACTGGTGATGCCAGAGAGGGGGACTGCTGTAGGAAGGCATTCCTGGGGCGGGGGAAGGGGGATCCAGGGCACGCGTGGCAGGAGGGGCTCACGGGCAACCCGTCACTGCAGCGAGAGGGAAGCTGCCGTCCAGGGCCCAGGCTGGGGAGCTCATGCTGGGAAGATGTGGTTGTCCTTGTCCATTGCCTCCTTTTTCCTCACTGATCTATGGAGCAACAGCATCAACTGGGAGTGCAGTGGGGAGGGAGGGTTTGAAGAATGCAGAAACAATGTAGAATTTCTACTTGAAGAGGAAGGAAGACCTTTCCACCAGGAAAATGGAATGATTTTTGTACAGTATTGAGTGCCCATTTGAGATCTGGGTCAAAAACACGAGATGAGACTAGTTAGCATGGTTGTGGTATTTTCTCCAACAATGTTCAGGTGCTCAGGTTGCAGGGGTGGGTAGATAGGCAGCTGGGTTTAAGCAGCGCTGGGGTTTGCCAATCAAGTGCAAAGTAGAGAGAAATGGGCAAGGCTGGGGGCGGGGTGTTTGCAGAGAAGTGTTTATATAGTGATGGACCACGAAGTCTAAGCTAGCGAGGAGGATAGTGAGGGCCTGTGGGGTGATTTATCTACTCAACACCGAGCATATCACATGCCCTGCACTGAAGGAAGAAATGGCAAAGATCACTGGTTCCGTGGAACTGCTGAATGGGGTCAGCACAGAAAGCCAAGTAGAAGTATGAGGAGGTGGTGATTAGAGGGTGGGAGTCCTGAAATGGAAGTTTCGAGGTGATGGCAGTATTATCAAGTTCAAGGGTAAGACTATGGGAGCAGATCGCTGAAATTGGATGGAAGAGAAGATGAAGAGTTGAGGAGGTTATCAATCATGTCTTTTATTTTCTATATTTTATAATGCTTTGACATCTGGGGGGCTTTGCTAATCCTGGAGAGAATGTCCCTCCCAGGGCTAATTCCCAGAGAATGCCAGTGACTCTCCCAGAACATGCCTTTCGCATGCAAACCATCCAACCCGAGGAGCCCACATCCCCAGCCACCTCCTCTATCTCACTCACACACAGTCAACATTCCCCCGCTGTGAGTCTCCCCAGGATTAGATACTGGACAGCTAGGGAAACCCCCTCTACTCTAGAGCCCACTGAAATGATTCAAACTTTCCAATCTTGAACTCACTTCAGTTGCCTGCCCTGCCTTGCTTGTTCCTTCCAACGGATACTGCGGTCAAGCCCCTGGGCCACATGTTCCCCTCGCCCTGGTATTTCCCACGTGGCCCTGCGTGGCATGGCGTGCCTCCCTCCTCTTGACAACTGAAGGTAATAAACTAATCTTTCAATGGCACTGACCTCTCTGTGCTGTCACTCTGCCGCCTCCACACATGAAATGCCTGGCACCATCAAAACAGGAGGCTGAGCTGTGGAGGCTGCTGGGTGGGTTGCGTGTGCGGGTGCGGAGGCTAGCAGGAATGGTGAAAGGCGGAGTGGCGGAGGTCCGGGGACACCGGTGCTGGGATCACTGAAGAACAGGAGGAAGTGCGGGAGGTGGGTCGATAACAGCAGCAAGGATGGGTGGTGCACTGGAGCGGTCTGCTGGCATCTCAGAGGGGCTGGGATTCTGAAGGAGAAGGTGGCTGTCACAGCAGAGAGGACGGCTATTCCGCCGGATGTCCGTGGAGCAAGGGGGAGAAGGTGACTTCACTCGAGAGGGCTGTGGTGTCCTCCCGGAAGAGGCCAAGCTTGGGGAGAGCAAGCAGGTGAAGAGAGCTGACGGTGTGGGGATCTGCTGGGGAAGGACAAAGCGCTCTGAAGGTCACACTGAAGTGACCCTGGGAGGCCTGCAAGGGGTGAATGATTGGGACCAGATTCGGGGCAAACAAGAAATGAATACTGGGGCAGGCACCCAGGAAATGACAGTTGACATCTGATGGGTTTAAGAAAAATTTCTGAGGGGGATTTTGGGCAGGAAAGGAATTGTTAAATTAATCAACAGACTGTAACCGACACTGTACCAGTCATTGAGTTTCAGCCAATCAAAGGCAGCCAGCTGTCCAAACCGTGTTCAAGTAAGGTAAATGTCAAACTGTAGCCAGTGCAACTGTTTCTGTACCTCACCCCCTTTTCTGTATGTCACTTTCTCTTTTCTGCCCATAAATCCTATTCAACAATACAGCAGCATGTGGCCGCTCTGACCTATTCTGGTGGGGGGTGGGGGTAGGGGGTGGGGATCCCTGCCCCCATACTCCATACTTGTTCTTTGCTCGATTAAACCCTGTTAAATTCAACTTGTCTAGAGTTTTTCTCTTAACAGAGTACTTAAGAGTTACTAATGTTTTATTTACTATTCAATTGACTAAAGTTTAAATATCCCATGTCTCTTAAGCCTAAAATCTCTATTTATAAATATTATCTTAATAAGTCCAGTAATTTTTATATAAAAATAAGAAATTTTTCTACTTGTTCTTTGATTAACTTTCAATTGACTCATAGGCTTTGCAGAGTAAATCTTTCTTAATTATACCACACCATTTCTGTACTTAAATTGATCCAATTTCCTTAGACATTTCAAACCACACTTTCAAATTTAATTTAGCTGATTCTCTTAAATACATTAATGCCCTGTATTAGGGTCCTCCAGGGAAACAGAGCCAATAGCATATATGTTCGTGTGTGTGTGTGTGTGTGTGTGTATATTTAAGGAGATTTATTAGAAGGAATTGGCTCATGCAGTTATGGAGGCTGAGAAGTCCCAAGATCTGCAATGGGCAAGCTGGAGATCCGGAAGAGCTGATGGAGTAGTTGTAGTCTGTGTGCAAAGTCCTAAAGAAGCAGGAAAGCTGAGGCTCAATTTGAGTCTGAAGGCAGAAGACGGATGTCCTAGTTCTAAGACAGTCTGGCGGAGAGAGAAAATTCTTTCTTATTCCACCTTTTGTTCTATTCAGGCCTTGGGTGGATTGGATGAGGCCCGTCCACGCTGCGGAGAGCAGTCTACCGATTCAAATGTTAACTCATCCAGAAACGTCCTCACATACACACTCACGATAATGTTTGGCCAAATATCTGGGTGTCCCCTGGTCCAGTTCAGTTGACACGTAAAATTAACCATCAAGCCCCAGCAAAAGTAATCTTTCAAATCTCATAAGTAAGATCTTCCTAAATCTTTAAGCAATTCTTTTTTTTTTTTTGAGACAGAGTCTCACTTTGTTGCCCTGGCTAGAGTGCCATGGCGTCAGCCTAGCTCACAGCAACCTCAAATTCCTGGGCTCAAGCGATCCTCCTGCCTCAGCCTCCTGAGTAGCTGGGACTACAGGCATGCGCCACCATGCCCGGCTAATTGTTTCTATATATTTTTAGTTGGCCAATTAATTTCTTTCTATTTTTAGTAGGACGGGGTCTAGATCTTGCTCAGGCTGGTTTCGAACTCCTGACCTTGAGCGATCCTCCTGCCTCGGCCTCCCAGAGAGCTAGGATTACAGGCGTGAGCCACCCCGGCCTAAGCAATTATTGTAAAGCCAAAAAGATAGACAGAAAAATGTAACAGATTGTCTCAACTGTGTCAAAGATCTTAAAGTGGAAGTACGTATGAAACAGTGGAGTGATTAAAGACCTTCTTATTACAGATAACCTACCAAGCACCAAAGTACTTGTTGATACTATGAGTGGATTCTTTTATTCATCCTGGGGTTACAATTATACTCTCCCAACCCAGGAGCACAGAACCGTCATCTTGGGTCTCTTCACACTGAGGCGTTTTGAGTTGAGCCGTTGGGGGATATTCTTGCTCAGGACAGAGGGCCAGAAAGGCTTCCAGGATGGTGTATCTTAAGTTGGCATCTATTAGGCCAAGAATCTGTGGGGATAATTAGACTTTACAAACACTATTTATCTGTTCTGTTATAGCAAAATTTTCAACAATTTTTCTTTGCCTGGATAGAGCCATTAAGGTTCTTCATCCCCTACTGGGATAAAAATGAATCTTTTAACTGCTTGATTTGCAATGATGAAATTGTGATGTTGACCAAAATTTGAATATAGTATGCACATAGTTTGGCTTGGTCCATGTACTGTAAATAAACATCATTTAAAACTTATACATGCCTTTTTTCTTCTTTTTAATTTTTTTTTTAGCTGCCTCATATGGCTCCGCAGAGAACTATTGCTTTCTTTCTAGTGCCTGAGTTATCACAATTCGCTCAGTGGTGGGAGCCGCTTTAGATTGGCTCCTATATGCTTTAACCACTTCGGTACCAGCGTCGACTATAGTCGATAGCCACAGATGAACACGCACAGCGACTTTAGCCAACAGCCGTGAAATGAAGGTGCACAGCTGAACGTCGACTTTAGCCGACAGCCGTGATGTGACTTTTCTAATTTTTCATTTATCAAAATAAAATTGTGAACATTTAAAAATAATGTAATGAAAACATATATGTATATGTTACCTATTCTGATTTACATTACAAGTAAAGCTGCCTGTAAAGTCAAACAAGCTTTCAGTGCTTTAAAGCTTTCCTCATCACACAAGAGCAAAACGGATTCGTCGTCAATGCACAGCACAAGCTATCGTGCGGACTGTGAGTGCCGGCTGTGGGCAAGGTTTCGCGGCCGGTGAGCGCCGTACCGAAGTGGTTAAAACCACATGGGCAGTTTTGGAAGCATGTATATTTTTTTTCTGGCAACAGATTGATGCTCCAGGCCCATCTTAATTATCCTCCAAGATATAAAATCAGGTACTTTCCCAGGATCCCTGGTTCCTTTCACTGGGGAAGTGCGTTTGAGACACAAATCCAGGTGCTTTGGGCACATCTTAGATCACTCTACTTGACACTGGGAGTGGGTGACAGCACAGCAGGCCACATGAGAGGCAGACCCAGAAAAGATGTATTTTTAAAATGTCATAGGATTGTATCATTATTTTTAATTTAACTCAACTGAGTACTCAAATAAACTTGTTCAAATATAAAAGATTCATTTTTTTCTCATCTTTTCTGAGATATCAGCTTCCCTTGTTGCCACAACATCCTCTTACTAATTTTAGCATGCCATGCTCTAGATTGCGGTCCAGAGAGACAAATCCAGTCCTGGATCCCTTGCCTGGGCTGCACCGCACCTCCCTGTCACTTTCACGATACTAATTTTTCCATCATGATAGACAAGACTATCATGTCTTTTTGACATCAGAAGCTGGGACTTCTGGTAATGACTATAGGTGAATCTGTCTGATTGAGTAATATCAGCTCATTGAGAGATAAACGGAATGACTTTATTTTCCCAGTAACTGCTACTAACTGCACTCTTTAAGCGGCTGGATTTCCTTATTAGCAGCCTTCCTTAATGATGCACAGTCCAAATCTATAATTTGTCGGTCAGTACCAGTCTCACTTTGCTTAAAACTCAGACTGTGTGTTTGGTTTAAAACTTCAAGCCCATATTCCACACAGAGCTGCCTACCACACCAGCACCGCACCGCCAGTGCAGATGACACTTGCTGCTCTAGTGGCCATTGGGTGGGGGGTGGTCTGCTCTCTCACCCAGAGCTCTTTTCCTAGAGATTACTGTTCTGGTAGGAAGGATGGAAAGAGAAACAAAAACATTTCACACACGACTGCTCCTTGGCTGTCCCCCGACCTCCACATCTGGGTCATAATGTGAACGACCATGTTAGTGGTGGCCAATTCTTGTCCCTTTCTGTTAATCTCTCTGCTAATCTAGCTTGATTTCTGGTGGGGGTGGGGGTAAATCGGACTGTGAGGCAGGATGAGATGAGTCTTGGTAAGTACTCCAGAGTTAGAACGCAGGGAAAGTGGGCAAGCAGTTTAGTTAAAGGTCCAGAGTAATTCTCTGCAAGTTACAGAACAGGCCCTGGGCAATTGGTCAGGCTTGTGGTGGGAGGTGGGTGCATCAGCCTGCAGCAGAGGTGAGAACTTCTGGAAGGTGGGGGACTAGGGGGTACGCAGAACCATTGGTGCCCCAAGAGTGGTCAGCTTGGAGCTCTAGGCAATGGGGACCTTGAAAGTAGCCTGTCCCTGGATTCAGCCTTGAGCCACATCAACTTCCAACATCAGGGAGAGTAAGCACATAAAAAAAGAGCCCCACATTGGTGGGCATCTAGCTTTTGAGATATTGACAGCTGGACCTGAGGCAGGACGTGTGTGTGTGTGTGTGTGTGTGTGTAAGGGTTCGCACTGTTGGTTACTGGGGATGGGGGAAGCATCCTCTATCTTCTATTTACACCTCAAGGTCTTCCTTTTGCATTGCTTCCTCTGAAATCTTTTCATGATGGCTTTAACAAACTTCCTGCCAATAGCATCAGAAATGAAACATTTTTCTGAAAATACACCACTTTTGGAGAATGTGTCACCAGCCCCCTGGGTTCATGCCTTGGCCAAGTCCCAAGATCTGATCAGGTTCTTTAGCAGAAGGAACAGATTCACTTAGACTTCTTCAAGTAAAACAGGTTGTTGTAAGGACAGAGCCTGTTCCTGGGCTAGCTGGGAATGGGTAGGGCAGCTCAGGGACAGGTGTGCCTGGGTTCCATCCTGGCTCACCTCTTGCTGTCTTATGGTGTCTCTGCTCTTTTTCTGCATTGTCCAAATGCCACGATCCCACTTCCTCGTTGCCCTCTGACTTCAGTTGCTCATGGCCCATGGTGGCTGCCCCACCAACTTCTCTACTTCGTGAGTGTCCAGCTTCTGTCCCTGTTGCTAACTTGCTCAGTCTCTTTGCACTCCTAGGTCCAGATCCCTGAGAGAAGGGATCAGACCAGCTCAGCCTACCTTTTAGTGCCAGGCTATGAGTCCCTGGCCTGCCTGGCTTGCTCTGATGGGATTCACATGACGAGGAAGGGGAGTGGTGCTGTGGGCTTTCTACCTTATAGGTGAGTGACTGCCCCTTTCCTTGGTTCTCCTGGGCCTTCTGCAAGTTGTCCTCCAGGAGAGATAGGTCTCCTTGCCTTCCAGGTGAAACCCCTCTCTGCGATGCTATCTAGTGAAAGGAGGGCAGACAGCCTGTGGCTGACCTGGAAGGGGAAGGCTGCTGGATCTGGACAGAGACCTGAGACAGACTCCTCCACACCTCTGGAAGAGATATGAGATTGGCATTGAGCCAATCAGTCCATTCCCCTGCCTCCAGGGGGTCCATACTCCAAACTTCTCCACTCTTTAAACATTTGCCCAAACCCGCCCCTGAAACCTGCTGGGAGAGGGAGACTTAGTGTTCTTTAGTGAAATGCTTCATCCCCCTCACCATTTGGAAAGTTCTCTTTCATGCCCAGATCTCAGCTCAGCTATTGCAGGATGGGACGTGGGTGGATGGAGGGTGAGGAGGGTAACGGAAGAAGGTGGGTGGTGAGTAAGGACTCAGCTTCACTCCCTCAACAAATAAAAACATTGTGACGCTAATAACAGCTAAGTTTATTACTATGTGCTTACTGTGCATTGCGCTACAAGGATTATCTTATTTAACCTCACAACAATCCCATGAAGTCAATACTGTTATTTTCTCCTATTTAATAAAAGGCAAGAGAACTGCATGAACTTGATAAATTTACAGAGACCACACCCATATTTACCAGGTCGGGGCTAGGTGACATGCCATGTCCTCCCCTCTCTGATGTTCTGGATTCTAAATTCATCTATTAAGCTCAATTTCTATTTTTTCTATAGCAAGTGTACTCTATAAACATACATGCGATTGAAAATGTAAATGGATATTGGACACATATTTTTCATATTTCTTTTATATCCTTTAATTCAACAAACATTTATCAAGCGCCTGCACCATGCCAAACGCCTCGTTGCATGCTGTGGACACAGAGGTGAGCAGGACACAGCCGCTGCCCTGCTGGGGCAAACGCACCGTCGCTTCCTTCAGGCCACAGCTGATCACTTGCAGGGCTAGGACATTTGCTAATTTGTGTTTTTTTCCATATTACATATCTTAAAGAACAAATAATTAAGTAAAATATAAATATCATTATGTCATATCTTTACTCTTAGAGATCTTAAAGCTGAATGTTTAAATAAAAAGTAAAGAAATCTAAATCTGTAGTATTTCCACTGACTATCATGTAGTAGAGAGGAGAGCAGGCTGGGAACCAGGAAAACTGGGTCCTGCCCAAACTTGGCTCTTCTGTTAATTGTGCAAGTCCATGAACCTCTGTGGGCCTCAGTTTCCCCACATATGTCATGGTAATAATAGCTACTCTGTGTATCTCAGGATGCTGTGAGGATTGTTGAGAAAATACTTTATAAACTGAAAGTGCTAGACAGGAAAGCAATTATAATTACTTTGAAATGAAACAACAGTGAATTATCCTAGGTTCTTTGGTTATGTACTTCTCTGGCCTTAGAAAGAGAACGACGTGATAATCTAGAGATGACTTTTAGCCCTGATGTCCTTGTTCACCAGCCAGCCCTTGATCATACCCAGGATCCCTAAGGAACCTGGGTGACAGATCCCACAGGGAGCTCCCAAGCCTCACATAGTCAGTAATTTCATTGAAGGAACTTTTTTCTAAGGGACGGATTGTGGAAGAAAGTACACGTAGAGTTTCTTTGCCTTTTTCACCTAAAGGTGGTCTGAGAAAAGGAAGAAAAGCACAGATGACAGTCCAAGTTTGGAAGTCATTTGATTCATAGCGGGAACCTAGGTTACAACTTGAAGTCAGGGGAGGCCTTTCTCTCGGCATCCACCAGGTGGCACCAGATCCCTTACACAGTCAAAGCAGCCTTTCCAAGGGGCCACAGCCTTCCCGTGGCCCTTGGAAGGCAGGGAGAGAAATAAAAGAAATTGGCTTTTGCTTATTAGTGGGGAAACTGAGATGGACATAAACACATGCACTGACATGAGAATAGGCCCAAAGTCATGTAACAAGCCCTGAGCCAGAGAGTTCACACAAATAATGCAATGCTGGGTGCCCAAGAAGAAAGGGGGATGGAGTAGGGGATTAACTAGGGGCTTGGGAACTCAACAGGCATTGCTTGGGCCCCTCCTCTGTGGTGAGTACAGGGCCTGGGGGGCAGAGGCCTAGGAAAGCCTGAGCTGTGACGGTGGTGGAGTCTTCGGAAGCAGCATGTGCAAAGGCCCAGGGGTGTGAACGAGTGGGCTGTGCTAGGAAACTGCTGGTAGGTGAGGCCACAGACTGGTGCTGGTGGAGGAGGAATGCGGAGGGGAGAGCATGGGAGCCTTTAGGGCCTTAAAAATTGTCCATGAAAAGGATAAACCAGAAACCAAAGAGACTGGTTACCTACAGAAGTTGGGTACCAATGGGGGAATGGGAGCAGGACAGCACTATGCCACGTCCCTGAGTATGTCTTGTGTCTAGCTCCAGCTCATACAGCATAGTAATGATCCATATGTCCTCCCCAAAGCAAGTAATTAACAGCAACTAGGATGCGGAGGAACCCAATATGGAATACGAACAGTAACAAATGAACCTGTCGCTCAAATGACTAACACAACCACACTAAAGGCGGGGAGAAGGGGGAAGAACTACCCCAGGTAACTTTGGAAAACTGTATTTTAATGGGACCCTATAAAGCTAAAGTCAAAAAGAACACAAATACTGTAATCTAGCTAGTAAATGTGCTTTTCACAGGGAGATGGGTTAACAATTCTGACATTACTTTATGGATATGCTAAGATTGAACAGATAAGTAACCATGTTGTATATGAGGAGAACAGGGTTTCTCACTGCAGGGAAGGAAATTACAAATAAGGAAGGGGGCGGCCAAAACAAACCCACGGCGTTGGACTGGAAGTATCAGTATCAATGCATGTTTTTGATACACATGCAGATGTATAGGTGCAGAGATACAGACGTGTGTCTGTGTGTGGCTCAGTGTAAATACGTGTGCTTTCCAGCTCTGTCCACGGAGACGGCCCAGAAGCAGTGTCACCCCAGTGGCAGTAAGTACCCAGGTCTTTGTTTCTAAGCACCACTCTTCCATAAAAGGAACTAGGGCTTCTGCGAGAAATGGTTGATTCCAGGGCTGAGGCTGGGAAAACAGAAGGGCCTGGAACATCTTGTGATGTTGGGAGGTGAGGACATACTTCAGAAAGGCTGGGGGCAAGTCGAAAGGTCAGAAGAATAACCTGAAGGGGCCCCCAGTGGCTGGGACAATTTGAACAACAAAAATAAACAATGATAGTGTTAGATTACAACCCATATAATAAAATAAATGTCCATGCTTACATATTGCTATGAATAAATACTGAATGAGGAAATAAATGACTAAATAAGGGAGAAGTGCAGCTCGTGGAAATCGTCATTAAACAGGCAGCGTGGTAATCACTGTTGCAGACAAGACCCACCGATGGATGCTAAAGTGGGAATTCATATACAGACTGGGGAAAAGTTGAGGAGAAACAGGATGTTTGCATAATCTCAAAGCCTCTCCCCCAAGACATTTAATAATTACCAAGGGAAAAATAATAACTTTGCAGGGGAGAAACTCGGCAGACACCACTTTAACCAAGTAACCACGGTAAACATCACCGGTAACAGGACACATTGACATCACGTGCCCCTTGACAAGATGAACCAAGGAGGATATATCGCTTCTGTGGAATTCTTGCAAAAATGCATGACCTCTGGCCGGGTGTGGTGGCTCATGCCTGTAATCCTAGCACTCTGGGAGGCCGAGGAGGGAGGATCACTTGAGGTCAGGATATCAAGACCCCATCTCTACTAAAAATATTAGCCAGGCGTGGTGGCATGCACCTGTAGTCCTAGCTACCGGGGAGGCTGAGGCAGGAGGATCGCTTGAGCCAGGAGTTTGGTGTTGCTGTGAGCTAGGCTGACGCCACGGCACTCTAGCCTGAGCAACAGAGTGAGACCCTGTCTCAAAAAAAAAAAATGCATAACCTCATCCTAGTCCTGGAAAAACATTAGACAAACCTACACTGAAGAGTCCTCTACAAAATAACTGCCAAATGTGTCCAGGTGATGAATGATAATGAGAGACTGAGGGACCGTCACAGACTAGTGGAGACGAAGCAGACACGATGACCGAGTGCAGTGTGGACACCTGGAACAGAGAAGGGACATTAGGACAGTAGTCAGTAGTGCTGTACCAGTTTTAATTTCCTGCTTTTGACCATTGTACCACAGTGGATATTAACATTAGGGGAAGCTAAAGGGTAAAATGTACACGGGAGCTCTCTGTACTAGTTTTGCAAGTTTCCCTTAAGTCTAAATTATTTCAAAATAAAGAGTTTTTAAAAATGCTGAGGTCTTGCCCTGTGAGTTAAGGGGAACTCACGTGTTTTGAGCGATTGTTTCATACTTTGCACATTTCCTAACTGAACCCTCGCAGTCCCATGTGAGGTGAGTACTGACGCCTGCTTTTGCGGGAGGGAAACTGGCGTTCGGAGATGTTGAGAAGGCCACGCAGCAGCGTAAGAGCAGGACTGGGATTCTAAGGCAACCAGTCAGGCTCCAAAGGTAGACTGCCCCTACCTCCCTGCAGGGAGAGAAGAAGCTGCAGAGGAAAGTGGAGGCAAAACACCGAGGAGCAAGGGCCTGCAGGTCCGGGGGAGGGGTCTGCATGTCACCCTGGAGGCCGTGTGTGTCAGATCCAGCTGGGGACCTCTAACCCTTGCGATTGCCCGGCCTGCCCCGGAAAGTGCAACTCAGTGCATCCGAGGAGGGGCTCGGCCTGGTACGTTTGCAAAGCTCTCCAGGTGGTTCTAACGTGCACTTGGGTGAGGTCACTCATGTCCAAGCCCTGCAGTATGGCCCTTCCCCGCAGAAACCGCTAAGAGCACCTACTTTTGTTTTCCTTTGTTGGTGTGACAAGATGTCTGACCCTGTGATGAGCCTGACCAGCCTGTCCTCAGAAAAGGCCCTGGTGCCAGACAGCAGGAGTGCTGACCGGAACGTTCCAGAGTGGGGCACCTGGCTGGTCTCCTGGCTGGTCTCCTTTATCGCACCCCTGCCCTCGCTAGTCAACTGTCCACAAGAACCTGAAAAGTCTGCTTTAAACAGAAAACAGCTCATATTACTCCCCTGCTCAAAACCCTCTAAGGGCTCCCCATAGGATTTAGCACAAAATCCAAATCTAAAGTCCGTTTCCTGGCTGCCTCTGTGTTCATTCCCTGCCACTCTGCCCTTGGCTCACTCTGCTGCAGTCCCGGGCCTTCCTCCTGACCCCCAGCAAGCCAAGCACACCTCCTCCGAGGGCCTTTGCACACGCTGTCCCCTTGCCTGGAAAGCTCTGTCCCCAAATGACTGCATGGCTTGCTCCTTCACTTCAGTCACGTCTCTGCTCAATGACACCTCCTCTGCAGGGCCATTCATGGCCACTCCCCATCCCCTTGCCATCCTTTAGTATTCCTTTGTAGCAGTTCTCACGACCTGATACACTACACATGTGTGAAGTCTGTTTTCTGTCATGGAGTGTCTGCTTTGCCATGGGCGGACCTGGGTACTGACCCCTCGTAGACTTGATCTGTGTCTGGCTCCTGGAGGGTGCTCGGCAACTCTTCTGAATTTTTCAGGTACGTGTGTACATCTTTGTGTGTGCGCGTGTGCGGGTGCCATCTCCCAGGCTTGCATCGGCCTGGGGTTGCAGCTCTTCCCCTCTGCACCCCTGCCCAGCCAGCAGTGATGGTGTGAGCCTCGGTCCCGGCAGAGACGGACGCCCATCAGATGGGCAAGCTGGGGCAGCAACTGCAGCCAAGAGCCCAGGGTTCCTTAGTGGTCATCAGACCAGCCTCTTGGGCTGAGTAAGATCTCCCCTCCCCCAGGGTGCTTAGACTTATCCCTGAAGGAAGAGGAACCTCTGGAAGGTAAGCACTTTTTGTTAAAAGTGAGATGGGACTTGGTTGCGGTGGCTCGCGCCTGTAATCCCAGCTACTCAGGAGGCTGAGGCGGGAGAATCACCTGAGCCCAGGAATTTAAGATCGGCCTGGGCAACACAGTCAGACCCTCATCTCTTAAAAAAAGGTGGGAGATACAAGTTGTGAACTTTGAGTAGCAAAAGTAATACAACCTCATTTTATTCCCTAAGCTGATGAGGTGGGGCAAATTGGTAGTTTAAAAAAGGAGGAGGAGGAGGAGGAGGAGGTAGGTGGAAAGCAGAGAAAGAAAACCCAGAGGCCGCTGTGGGTGACTCTGAATGAGAACTCTGGTGTCCTCGAGCAGTAGCGGGCACTGACTCCGCTCATCCGCCCAGCACAGCCGACCGGCTCTGTGTCCTGGGTGCCCAGAGAGTCCCTCTCTGATTCTGCCCAGGCCTTGAAGTCACACAAGCTTTAGGGTCTTCACCAGCTTGGGGAGTCATGTGACTTCTTGACCCCTGGGGTCTCCGCTGTGGAGCAGGAGGAACACCGCCTCCCAGAGGGGCGGCCCCCGCTACAGGCCGCAGAGGGTCTGGCACATGGTAGACCCAGGGAAAACAGTCTTCTTGCTGGTCAGAAAGCCTGTCTCGTGCCTTACGCACAATCTTGTGTGGATCGCTGTCTGTCCCCCATTCTGTCATTCCTTCACATGCTGTCTCTCAAAAGACCACATGAGTGTTGAGTAGGCTGCCAGATTCAGCAATAAAACACATGCCCAGTCCAGTTGGAATTTTGCATAAAGGATGAGTGACTTTTCAGTGTAGTGTGTTCCAAGTTGCTGTACTACTGGGATGTGCTTCTATGAGCACATTATTTGTTGCATGTCTGGCACTCCCTTTTCTCAGGGAACCCTAGGTCTGAGGAGTGGCCACTGCGCTCTGCTCCCACAGCTGTGTCCCTCCCATCTCCCACCCCTGCCACCGGGGCATTTCCCGCAGGGACTTGATGTGTACCAAATGAGGGGAACCTCTGTTTTGCACCTAGACTGGGATGCTCTTCAAGACAAACACTGAAGAAATGGGTTTCACAGACCCAAGCTCACCCCTTTACCTGAATTGAGTGACGACAAGGCAATGAACCATAGCAATATTGAACTGTCTAACACATGTACACATGTGAAGAGCTGCCTCAAACGCACCAGAGCTGGGGTGCCTGTCCCTAAAGACCTTAGGTTTCAAGAGGGGAAAACAAATTCCAAAAAAATATCAGAATCAGTGAGTTAGGGAAGAGTACACACAACAGTCTGACACCAGCTATTTAAATTTGTGCACAGAAAAATGAGTGGAGGGGACACACCCAAATATATTTGGCTAATTATGGGTTGTTACAACATAACCCAAATGTCACCAGCCTTACTGGCCTGTGCACATGAATGTTATCATGTTAACAGACACAAGCAAAAGGCTTGGAGTTCACTGGCCTCTTAGCAGTGACCTCCTGCCTTGGTTGCATGTGTGAGTCCCCAGAAGGTGGCTTTCCAGTTGTTCCCAAACCTGTCTGTGAGCTGCAGTCACCTCGGTGTCCTCTCCAGGTCCAGCCCCTCCTCGCCAGTGTCTGCCACCTGCACAGCTACTGGGAGGCCGGCATCCATGCCAACCGTGTTCTCCCTGGGAGCAGCTGCTGAGCCAAAGGCAGAAATGCTCGGGGGCTGAGGGGGCTGGTTCCGCAGAGGAGGGAGAGTAGCCCCCTTGAGCCCACCCTCCCTCTGGCGCCTGGGCGTCATACCCCAGCATACGCACCTGGCTCTCAGTCTCTCTTCACGCCTTGCTCACAAGTGTTCCAGCAATAAATTTTGTGCCAAAAAGCCACCAACACTGCCATCATACTAATTACATTTTATTTTTAAAAATAAAATTCATAATTTAAAAATATATACATCATCTACATGTCAAGTTTTTCTTCTGGAAGCTTTAATGTGAAAAGTGGTTGGAATGTACATGGACACACAGGACCACAGTGGCCCACAGAAGGCAAATGAAAGGACCTGACCTCCTGGTGATCCTTATTCTAGAATCAGGTTTGCGTTGAGAGCTTTGCTCCGCAGATTCTTCATCTCCTCGAGCACCTTTTCTCCCACCTTCTCCGCTGGTTGTGCGTGGTCTTTCACTTCCCTGAATGTCAAAAAACCCGACAAGGACACACGAGGGCACTTAATAAAACATGCAAGTCACCCACCAACACCCTGCACTGCTAGTGAAGGGTGAAGGAGTTATTTTTTTGACACATAAAGAAAGTTTTAATTATACTTAGCAATAATTTAGTTACCAGCACAAATACTCAGGTTGTAAGTGATTCAAACCTGGCTTCCGGTCTCAGCCGCACCGTTTCTTAGCACAGGCAAGTCACCTACCTGTCCTGGGGCCCTGCACAAACGGCTGTGATTCCTATCTGCCAGCAACACTGTGAAGGGGAAATGGAATCATTCACGGAGATCCCAGCATGATGCCTTCTACATGCTCAGTCAGCATTAGCTAGTTTTCATCCTCATGAATGAAGGGGACACTATTTCTGACTCTGACATTGGCTCCAGACTAGTGGGAACTGAGAGGGAGGGCCATGCACCTGGTCAAGTGGTGGCTGGTGTGGAAGCAAGACTGATGTCAGGATGGCCACGGCTTGCTGGGTGCCATTTCAGTCAACATGGTGTGAACTGAGGCTGTCGATTGAGGGGCACAATGCGGGTAGACAAAGGGTGGGAGATGGAGAGAATCTGGGCTTCTCAGGGCCCAACTTGGCTGCTGGTGGGCAGGGCCAGGGCTTAGGTGCAGAGCGAGACTCGGCTCAGAGGCTGTCATGTGTTGACCAGTGTTCATGGATCTGGCAGGAGATGATGAGGGCGTTGTGTGAAAGGACAGATGTCTCATCTAGAGACTGTGAACTCAGCTATATGAGCTGCCTGAGAGATAGGAGAATCCAACATAAAATTAAGTGCTTCTGAGACATTTTCTAAAGAGGGTGACATGTAAAGTTTCTAGGAAATGCCTAACAGTTTTGGAAAACCAGAAATACCTGAAAATGGACAATTAAAATGTTTCCTAATGCACATAACTAAAGCAATTAATTGGAACCATTTTATGGAAACATGTCTAAAAATATACAGATCATGCACCCCTTTAAAGACATTAATGACTGAGTAATACTGTGATAAGCTAAGGAGTGTTGAATGATGTGTCAGCAACTAAAGTCACTCTCACAGTTTCTGGGACATTTCATAACATGATTCCCTTTAGCGGGTCCTGAGAGGGCCGGGACCGCTGTCTGGGCAGCAGAGAATCTCTCCAGGTAATTTCAGCCCCTGAGAGAGAGCAGATGGTTCTTTGTATCCATAAAAATAAATGTTTGCTGGAAACGAAATAAATAGCAGTTGTCCTGGGGGAAATTAAACACTGATTATGTGTTCTTTTTGCTCTTTTCCTGTCTGTCCAAGCTCTGGCTGCACGTGCATCTGACAGAGGACTCTGTTGGCTTCTGGCTTAGGGGGAAGGAGGTGAGGAGAGAAAGAACTAAGAACAGAGAGCAAAAAACTGAGCATCGGGTAATGCTTGACATGAGCCGAAGAGAATTTCAGAATCAGATAATTTTTGAAAATGATCTATGGGATATCAACCTGTTAGAATACTATGCTGCCAATAAAATGATAATTATACTGACAATTTTGACACGTGAAAAGTATACATAAAATAATTTTAACTGCAAAAGAGGTAAATTCCAAATGCCATGGGAATGTTTATTGCAAATGTGTGAAATTTATATATATATTTTGAAAAATCAGAAGCTAATTTGGTGTGCAAGAAAATGTTTAGAGTTTATTGTTTGTTAGTTTTTTTTAGTCAAAATACATAACAATGTAGCCAACATACATTTAAAAAAGAAAAAAAAAGATATACCACTTTGAGTGAATATATAAAGTAACTTCAATTTCATTTAATAATGGTTTGATATTCAATTGTCATGCAACATTAGTTACATAGTATAAATGGCGAAAACTCAAGTGAAAGTGCAAGTGGAGAGTTATATTGGATATTACTCTGCCCGTGGGGCCAGCCATTCTACATCCAGGGGTAATTTTTGAAATAGAAAAAAAAAGTTTTTTGTTTAAAACTTTAGTCAACATTTGAGACTTGAAACAAAATACAAAGTGCATCTGTTTGTTGAGTGCAAGAAGTTTTATGTACCGGGTAGTATAACATGATACTTTATTGAATTAATTAACTGATCAAAACACATGCTCACTGGAATTCTATTTAAAATTTTTATTTCCTAAATTTTTTTCACCAGAAACTGCCAATCTATTTTCTGAGAAGTGTCGGCTGCTACAGGCCTCTGAAACTATCACAAACTAGAGAAAGCCCGTACTGCTCTAAGACACGTGAACATTCCTTTCAGAAAAGGCAGGGCCACCCACAACACCCTAAACAAAGGTAGGAGACAAACAGAAAATGAATTTTCAGCATATATAACAAAGGGTAATTATCCTTAATAAATGAGGGCCTCCTACAAAATAGGCAAAACAATCTTCTCATAAAAGAAGAAAAATAGTTGATAAGGAGAGGAAAATTTTTAATATCACTTATAAACAAAGAAATTAAAATTAAAACAATGAGATGGTCTTTAAAAATCTGTCCTATTGATAAAGATGAAAAAAAACATGATAATATTCCATGTTGTCTGGGGCATTTGAATGCAGGCAGTCCTAACCCCTGCTTGTAGTGGTTAATGCACTTTCTGGATGGCAATTAAGCAATATATGTTGAAAACTTAAAAAGCACATTGACCTAGAATTTCTCCTAAGGACATAGTCTGATAAGTTTGTTAGGAATTATGGCACAAGGACGTTTGTGGCAGCACTATTAATAACAGCAAAACAATGAAAAGGGTTTACACGTTCATCAGCAGAGGGTTGGTTAAATAAATTATGGTACATCTACTCATGGAAATATAATGATGCATATTTATATTTATAAATACGTGTTTATGATATATTATTAAATAAAAGTACAGAAAACAAAACAATACGTACAACATGATTTGATTTTCTTAAAACCATATATATATTTTTGGAAGACCATATATCAAAATGTATAAATTACTACCTTTGGGTGGTAGGATTACTGGTTTTATTTTATTTTTTTGTATTTTTCTGTATTTTCTAATTTTTTAACAATAAAAAGAGCATTTTTAAAATAGAAGAGCAAAAACAAGTACTGTGTACCTGGAATTTCAAACTTATAAACCGTATGAACTATAAGTGGTTATTTATATTACAAAAGTATTCTTCAAGACCAGTGTTTTGGTTTTAATTTCTGTGTCTTTCATTACAAATGAGGTTGAACACATTTTGCATGTTTATTATCATGTTTTCAAAGCCAATGTTTAGAAGGATGACGCTTGCTTAGTTAGTTAGCCCCTGATGGAAAGAAGAAGGAAAGAACATTTACTGAGCTCTAGTTCACATCAGGCAACTGCAGGATGCTACCACACTTGGCATCCCATTCAATCCTTACAACTGCCTGGGAGAGAGATTTTACTTTCTGTGTGCTACAGATGAGGAAACTGAGGCCCAGAGAAGACAAGTACAATGGCTTGGCTTGAGATCCACATGTGATAAATGGTGGAGCTGGGATTCAGCCTCAGGGGTTGCTCCAGAGCCTGGGTTCTTTATAGTGAATGAAACTCAATCAACTATTTATAAAAAACAAACGTGTCTGAAATTGATTGCTAAACAAATGGAAAATTGATTTCAGTTTTTAAAGGCTTATTTGCCAACAGCATTTCAGGGAGTGTAATTGTGTATAAAATAAAATATACATATAAATATATGAAGCATCAGAAATGTGCCTCTTTCAAAGATTGAGATGCTTAGATTCAGACAATGTGACAGTCCTGTATTCCATGTAGGACAAATTTTATTCAAGGCTACCTACTAATAAGGCATAAAAGCATCCACTTACTTCTCCTTCCTGATGTCCTT
The DNA here is from genome assembly GCA_008086735.1 of Cheirogaleus medius. Classification (NCBI taxonomy): domain Eukaryota; kingdom Metazoa; phylum Chordata; class Mammalia; order Primates; family Cheirogaleidae; genus Cheirogaleus; species Cheirogaleus medius. The sequence goes on along the minus strand of VBSM01003199.1, from coordinate 6,176,575 downwards.
GTAGTCCAACATAGGGAATTCTGCTTGGATCATTTCTGGAGTCAATGTAACTTCTATATTCTGTTCACAAAGCTCACTGAAAAGTAATAAGATGTTTAGTGGGAATTGCTTTTCCTTTCCAACATAAAAATAGAATGAAATATTGTGATCACTCAGGAGTTATGCAGATCTTGTGGTATTCAACTTTAGTCCCATCTATTTTTGTTGAGTTTATATTAAGAGAAGCATAAGAGTGATAAATTGCTTTCCACCAACAAACCAGTAGGAATAGTGGTAGTTATTTATAATCAGAGAATAAAAAACAATTTTTAAAAATAGGGTTACAGAATTCATATTCCTTTCAGGTACATATGGAACATTTACCAAAACTGACCATATCTTGGGCTATAAAGAAAGCCCAAAAGATTTTATAAGGTTGAAATGATTCAGAGTATGCTCTCTGGCCACAATGAAATTATAATAGAAATCAATAGCAAAAAAGATAACTAGAGTCCACAATTGCTTTAAAATTAAACAATATATTTCTAAATAGCCTAGTGATGAAAGAAGAAATTAAAGGGATCTAGGTTATTTTTTTATCTTTTTGTGGTCTGCTATCCCCTAGAGCAGGGATCAGCAAACTTTTCCTATAGAGACTTTATTGGTCATATGGTCTGTATTACAACTACTCAACTCTGCTATTGCAGCGTGAAAGGAATCATAGAAAATATATAAGTGAATGAGTATTGCTGTGTTACAATAAAACTTTATTTACAAACACAGGTGGTGGGCTAGATTTGGCTGTGGGCCATAGTTTGCCAACCTCTGGTTTAGAGCTTTGTTGTTTGCTGGTTCAGGCTGGATCATGCATGTTGGGGTTTCAGCTGGAGTAAAACGAGAAGGAAGAGTGTGGAGAGACACATTCACTCTGTTAAGAGTCCTGACCTCAGAAGTGAAATATATCTCATCCGGTTACATTCCACTGACAACTTAACTGCAAGGGAAGCTGGGAAATTTAGCCTCTAGTTTCAATGATTGTGACTTTAAAACAAGAGGACAATAAATGGGAATTAAATGAGACTGCTTGCAAAGCACTGCCAAAAACACATTTAGAGTTCAGTGAGTGTTTGTTATTATAATTACCATCCTCATCAGCATCCTCATCTCCTTTAATTCTGATGACCCCCTATGAAGTAGGTACTATCATTCCCATTTCAAAGATGCAGAGAATAAGTCACAATAGGGTGCACATGAGTGCTGAATGGAGGAGCGGTGGGCTGTTTTGGTTTGCTGAGCATCTCCCCAGTGGGCCCAGCCAGCCAGGACACGGAACAAATGTGTGTTATTCCACCCTGGCTGCAGCACTCTCAAGAAATGCCCTTATGCAGGGGTTTGAGTAGAAAGCGCTTCACCCTTTCTTTTCAGATCTGGATCGCAAGCTTTAGATGCCCAAGTATTGTCAAGTATCACTGCATGTCACGGGCTTTAGAAGGACTGGATATTTGCCTCAGATATTTAGGATTTCACTAATTACTTATGTGTAAAAATGCACTGAAAGTATCAATATAGTATGTGTTTACAAAAGAAAGAAAGAAATAGAAACAGTAAACAACAAATACATATTTCTGAGTGTATACGGTGTAAAAGATGCTGTAGCCTGGTAAGTAATAAACTGTTTCCTATGATCACAGAGCAGGCTGGCAGTGATCCTGCTCTCAGCACGACAGTGATGAATTCTTATCAGTGCTTGATATACCACTGCTGAGGATGGCGTAATTTCGAATATGAAAGTTTGGATTTATTATGAATGAAAAAACATTTTTGAACAATGGAGCTAAGAAGTGCAAATCAGCAAGGATGCTGCAGGAGGACAGAGCCATCGCCTTGGCTGACCTGGTACTTCCCCCTCTTGCTTGCAATTCTTAGGCAGAATATACTGAGCACACAACATCCTGAGATAAGGAGGGGATGTCCAGAATAGCTGGGCTGTGTCCTCGCTCCTCCTGGGATAGCATGTTCTGCAATGCTTGAGCTCAGTGACCCCCTGACACTCAGGGTATAAAACCCCCAGTGGAACCTTTGGGGTCCCTAAGCTGTGGTACAATGTGTGGCATATGCAGACGAGACTGCATCTGTTCTGGGCTGCTTTCCTGAGCCTTGGAGGACTGGCTCACCCTGAATCCTAGGCTTCTGCTTATCTTTGCTGCCTGTCTGTGAGTAATAAATCTGCTCTGCTTGACTTACTGTGTCTGTGCTCTGTCTCCCCAGAATAGGCCTAGGAACATTTGCAGATGCCAAAGAAACATTCAGAAAAATATATTGACAAATACAGATGCTTCTCGACTTATAATGGGATTACATCCTGATAAACCCATTTTGAGGTGAAAATATTGTAAGCTGAAAATGCATTTTTGATTTTTGAAATTTCTAACTCACAATGGATTTATCCAAACGTAACCCCATTACAAGTCGAAGAGTGTACTGAATGAGTATCATTTTCACACCATCATAAAGTTGAAAAATCCTAAGTCAAACCATCATAAATCAGGGACCGTCTGTAGTTTCTATAATATTTTGATTAGTGACAGGAGTTAAATAACGAGAGCTTCATTTGTGAAATGAGCAAAGACTGTGTATAGGCACAATCCACTCAAGAGTCCTATCTCAAATGAAAACGAAGACATCCACCTTGTCACAGAGATACAGTTATGCTTCAGAACACTTTCTTTTACCCCTCAAATGCAGGCACAATCAGGCAGGCACAGGACTGGGTGCTTGGCCTGATGAACCAGACTCCTCATGCCTAAACTTTATGTCAGTCAAACACATGCATGCAGGAGTATCTGGTTTTTGGTATACGGCCAGGCTGGGCATGTGTGTTTCTGGCTTCTCACTTGCCCCTCTTCCTATTTCTCCACCATCTTTCCTGCCTCCCAAACCTCAACTCTAAGAAGGCTCTGAGGGTCTTATACTGAGTTATAAGTAAGACTCAAAATGTTCCCTCCCAGAGCTATTTGGGCTTTAACAGGGACAAAGCCCAAAGCTAAAGGAATGGATCTTTGGTAATATAAGCTCAGGAAATAGAGTGAGGGAGGAGGAGTAACTCTGGGGCTAAGGGTCTTCCTAATGCGCCTGTGACCTTGCCATGTAGGGCTGGTGGCCCTCTTTGTGCTGTTCCCCAACTCTGTTGTCACAGACACAGCAATATATCTGAGTGTTCCTGACACCCACAAGGATGTTAACAACCAAAATTTAAAAATATCAGAAATATTTATTCATCTTTTATTCTTTCAGTATAACACTGGACAAAAGGAAACCTCTTGGGTCATGACTATCTCTTCATTTGATATTTTGGAAATCTAACCATGTATCTTCTTTCATTTTCATTTTCTCAGTTTGTTACTGTTGGGTGATACATTTTATTCAAAAGTGAGTTGTTGTTTGTCTACCAAGTGTCAGATAGTGGGTTAGGGGTTTGGAATATCAAGGTCATTAATAATAACAGCTAAAGGTGGGGAACAATACTAAACAAAAGTAAACTATATAAAAAATAATAATGGCTTCCAATGATCAAGACCTTACTACGTGCCAGGCACTTGACTCAACACTTGACACGTATTTACTTATTTGCTTTTCGCAGCCACTCATGAGGGTCCTGGGGTTACCCCATTTTAAAGGTGAGGACATGGAGGTGAAGTCACTTGCTCAAGGTGTATTGAAAGTGGGTGGCAGGGTGGAGGGTTTGAGCCCGCAGCCTGCACCCTTTATCACTATGCTATTAAACATCTCAAGTGCTCTACAAGCATTCTGATAGAATCTAATTTTAAGGAAAGATGATTATGTATGAAACTTTATGCTATGCTGGATAATTAAACTAGAAAACAGAAATGGATTTTACTTTTGCCTGGTAGAAAAGTATCCGCTAAAACGTACAGAACTTCTAACTCTCTCCCTGAAATTATGCGGTGATGTAATAAATAGCTAAGTACGTTTTTACAAAGCAGAGAGTAATGACTGTGATCTAGAGGCATCTGCACGTGGGGCAAGGGCAAGTGATGCAGCTGGTTTCACATGTGCACTGGGCATTTGGGTGCCACATGCTGAGGAGCTCACCATGGAGAAGCAGCCCTGGGAGAAGGGCACATGCTCTTGGCGACTCAGATTCCCCATTCTCGGGTCTGCTGCTGGTTCTCCGCCATCGGGTTTAAATGGGCATAGGGAGAAGAGATTCAAGGACACATTTTCATTGGTTGTTGGATGCTGATCAGTAAAATCAAATGTAAGTGCATTGCTTTTGGGCTTATATTTCTTTTTGCCTATCTAAATCTTACCTCTCTTTCCTGTGCTAACCTAAGTCCATGTGACCACTAAAGCCTTCCCAGCCCATCTGGCACCACCTCTGATCTCCCCACCCTTAAGCTCCTGGAGCACCTAAGGATCAGGAGATTGTGGAGCTTAGAGACTGCAATTCTCCACCATGAACTTAACATCTAATCTTGGTGGTGATGTGGTTGGGTTATCTTCTCATTTGAGTTGCAAGCTCAAGCACTATGTGCTCTTTTGAAATCCCTCACAGCACTGCACATATTTTTGGACAACAGACAACATTAGAGACCAAAAGCAAAAAAAAAATAATACCGTTCAACTGTTTCTAGTCTGTCTTCTTCTGGTAAGGCAGCAAGAATGGCAGGGACTTCCGTGGGAAGCATAACTGAATTGAGGGAATCACAGCTGTGGAAAAATCACATAGGCAGTCAAGAATTAGTGATCACATTAGAAGTCTTGGGGGCTTTATACAATTTTCTAAGGCATTTTTATTTCGCCACTGATGAGGCTTCTACTACTCTGTCCTCCTTCCTTCCTGAAAACACGCTCATGGCTCCTGGGAGGCAAAGGCTGGGGGTGCAATAGGCCCTGGCCCAACCCAAGAGAACCTTGCCAAATAAGACATTTTCTGGAGTTTAAAAACAGAATCATAGATTTTTCAGGTGGTAGTGTCTAAAATCATATTATTTCCTGGTGTGGGCATAGATAGTTTACTTTTGTGCTTGGTATTTTTTCCCCACCTTTATACTCTTCCTTAGTCCTTCTATTCAATTTTAAACCTTCCTCCCATCCTCTTACATTTTGTTTGGTATTATAACTTCAGAGTTCTATATGAAAATTCCTGGATATTGAGGATATTAAAGAATTGAGAGAGGAGAAAAATATATTGTTATTTTAAAAGTTGGTAGCAGACTTTCATTTCAAGAAGGGAGAATGAGCACTCACTTTTTTGGTCCCAACGCCTTCCTTATAGACCTTTCAAATGATGTTGAAGGAATAAAAACTGAACACACAACAGCAAAGAGAACAGGAGAAAGGACATCAGGGAATAAAAGTCTTCAACACTTTTCTGGAATAAATTTCTAGAAGCTCGGAGAGTGCTGTGTCATGAATAAGAGGCACGGGGAACAGGGATCAACTGAAGGCTCCGTGTGTGCACACGTGTCTTTGAGGTAAGACTCTCATGTTTGTTTAGTTATTGTGCAAAAATGCACCTGCTTGCCAGGTGTGGAGACTGGCTGGACAAAAACCCAGAAAATGAAAGCACCATGGTTTTTACAGATGGAAAAAAGGATGACGATGGTATCTGTGAACTGATATAATGTGACTTTCAGGAGATAGTAAATGAAAAAAGCAAATGCAGAAAAGCATATCTAGAATGCTACTTTTCGTGTTGGAAAGAAGGAGAAATAGGAAAATATATACATTCTGGTTAGCATTATGGATAAGTTAGAAGACCAAGCTGGTTACCTATCAGGGGTGAGAAATGGGAGGAGTGACTCTTTCCTGAGCATGCCCTTGTGTGTGTGTGCGCGTGCGGTTTTCCTTCCACCCTGCCTGCGGCCCCATCCCACCAGGAACCCCTTTTTGTATAGTTTTGAGTTTGGAAAACAAATTACTGTTCTACATATTGAAAAATAAAATTAAATCAATAAAAAAGGGAAATAAAAAGACTGAAAGCAAACTGAAACAAATAATAATATTTCACACAAATTCCATAACCACACTGGGGGGGGGCGAGAGAGAGATTGAAAGGAAGGAAGACAGGAAAGAAGAAATGAGAAAAGAGAAGAAAGAGAAAGAAATAATTCAAGTAACTTACAAATATAGTATTTAAATATATAACTACAGTCTTGGGCGGGACAGGGGTGGGGGAGAACTACAAATAAATCTGAACTCTTTTCGCCTTGCATGTTTATTGAAGTGGGTATGGGTGAAGCGATTTTGAAACAATTTTATTTATTTATTTATTTTTTAATTTCAGCATATTATGGGGGTACAAATATTATGGTTACGTATATTGCCCATGCCCCCCTCCCCCCTCGAGGCAGAGTTGAAACAATTTTAGATGCATTATGAAATGTATTAGAAGCCAGAGTTCTCATAGTGGAAGGAGATACAAATACAGAATGGTGGGAAGCGATCAATAGCTCAATAGATACGGACTGAAATTGTGGATATTGGTGCAAATTTTTTATTTCTAAAATATGTATATGTATTTGTTGATATGCACACATATATACATATGTATATTATGTGTGCATGCATATTTATATGTACATTATATATGTGTGTGTGTATCCCTGACTTTGCTGAATAGGCAAAGAAACAAAAACACCCCGTTAACAATGTGCACACCTAGCACCCAGATTTTGGTCTTTAATCCCATTTCCTACTAAAAGGAACCTGGGCCCCCACACCCAGAGTTAGCTCTATTTACTGACTTCACAACAAAGAATCCAGGTTCTATTTGAAAATTCTACTGAAGCTTTAGAAGATGTGTAGTCAGAGGGGACTCCTGCTAAGAGGAGGGACTGAGAAGTTCAGAGGCTGGACCCTTTCCCGAGATCAGACTGGTATGGGAAGACGAAACGGCAACAACTAAGAGTTTTTCATGAAACAAAACTAACGAAATGTTTAAATTCTGAGATCATCTTCCTCTAACATTTCGTGTTAATTTGTTCTTTTAAAATTGAAATGGTGATGACAGTAGATGGTGGTCGAGCATTTTAGTTGTTTTGTTTTGTTTTAATGTCCTTACCTGACAAAGTAAAACTCTGACAATCCCAAGTCAGTTCCCAAAATTCTTCTGGACATTTCATTCATTTATAAAATCTGAAAGTCTAGGAACTACTGGATTAGATAATTTCTTCAGCTGCTGTTGACACTCAGATTTTACGGAAGTACATAGTGACTTAACAAATTCTCGCTGAATTTATCAAAGAGTAAAGAAATTAATGAGCTGCTTCAATGATTATGAATACAAAAATGACTTGAAATAAATAAACAGTGAATAACTATGTTGCATGGTTTAACAATAAGCAGATAACTTTCAGGTGCAAAAGATATAAGGGAAACCTCATAAGTAATAGGATGTGATTTACTCAAGCAAAATGGCTGCAAAATTGAAATGTAATTAATGAAGTTGTAGGAACTTGCTACAGACTGAATTTTGTGTCCCTCTCAAAATTCATATGCTGGAACCTAACCCCCAACGTTATGGTATATGGAGATGAAGCCTTTGGGAGGTGATTAGGTCATGAGTGTGAGGCCCTCATGAATGGGATTAGGGCCCTATAAAAGAAGCCCAAGAGAGCTCCGTTCCCCCTTCTGCCATGTGAGGACACAGTGAGAAGACAACCATATATGAACCAGGGCCTCACCAGACACCACATCTGCTGATGCCTTGATCTTGAACTTCCCAGCCTCCAGAACTGTGAGAAATAAATTTCTGTTGTTTATAAACTACCCAGTCTCTGGCATTTTGTTATAGCAGCCTAAGCCAAGACAGACCTTAAAAAAAAGAATTATCCTTCTTTTCTGTTTTAGAAATAAAAACATGACCTAGAATCTTACATCCAGTGGAAATCCACGATAAGGAAATACAGAATCCTTTCTTGATTTTATGCGCTGTTAAGCAGCTGCAGTTTATTTTGAAACACACTGGCCCAACAGAGCACTCAGGCATAGAAACTGAAGTAACAACTCATGGTTGGAAGTTTTCTGTAATTCATGTAGAATTCATGTTTAATTCATGGTGGAATAAGCCCGAGGTAACAGCACTCTGACTGCTTGTTGAAAGAACAGCCTCCGGAGATTTTACCAAGGACATTGCTTTGAAAAAAAAATAGGATGCCTTTTCTTACTTCTTGAGACCTGTACATGCCGACAGTGGGTGCACGCGGGCAGCAGGTGGCCACTTCCCACCCTTCCTTATTTTGCTTATTCAGTCTCCAGGCAGCACCCCAAACCCATCTCAAAAGCCAGTTTACTGATCACATGGGTCAATTTTGAGGTGTCCTTGCCCCCCAGCAAAATGAGGCAGTTTATGGAAATGGTCACGGAGCATTGCCATCTGGTGGCAACAGAGTGACTGCAAGGTTCAGTGGACAGGCATGGAGGGTGGAAGAGAAGGAAGCGTTATTAAGCATGCACCAGGCTCGATGCTAGATGCTCCACATAATTATTTTGCTTTAATCCTCACAACGACCTTGTGAGGACATCATCATCGCCTCTGTTTCACACACGAGGAAATTATTGCTCAAAGGGCTTCCGTAGTAAGTAACTCGCCCAAGGGCAGAGAGTGGCAACACAGCTGGCAAGCAATGGAGGCAGGACTTTCCAACACCAAAGCTTTCCTTCTCTCTGCAATGCCCCTTTCCCCGATTGTGGAGATTTTAGAAGTATGCTAAAAATGAAGAATAAAGATGCTGACTTTATTTTGAGACGGCAACGTGGTGGATGAGATACAGATGAACTAACAAGAAAGGAACTAACATTTTTGAGCCCCTGTCATGTCCCAAATCCCATGCTGTGTGCTTTGTGTTTATGTCATGCTAATCTCCAGGCAGAGGAGAGCGGCAGCGGAGCACTAAGGACATAACCCCCAGGGACGGCCACTAGGCGGACAGCTGCACTCCGCTTAACTCAGGGAGCGCTTCTCAGGGAAGCTCCTCAATGAGAGCAGTGGAGGAGGAAGCCACATTAAGTGTTCTAGGGTCACAAACTGGATTCCAACTGTCTCCTCAAATACCTGGGGAGGGCAGGTGGATGGGTAGTGTACGTGCAGTATACCAGGAGAACTCTTGTGCTCCTGTCAAAGTTAAAATATCAAGGCTGAGAAGGACCTTCACAACAAGTCAACTCCCTTGTCTTACTGACAAGAGGACAGGGCTGGGGTGTGCCTGAGGCCATGTAGCTCCTGGAAGTCACGTGGCATTCCTGCTGAGTTTCTGAATCAGAGGACCCAGGACCTACTAGTGGGAGCTGGGGGTGTGGAAAGATCACCTGCTGATCTTGGATGGTGGCAGAGCTCAGGTGTCCTGGGCATGACAGCACTCTGCCACCTGGGAGTGGGCCTCATTCTGGATCAGAGGATTTGAACAAAAGGTGACAGCTGAGAACAATCATCTTGAGACACCAGCCACATTTGCTCACCAATAGCTTGTTTAGCTATATATGGGCAATAGACTGAAGAAGCAAATTCAAAGTCAAGGGCTCAGAGTGGGCTACTGGCCAGGCAGAGTCTAAAGAAAAGGCACCAGGCTACTTGTTTTATATCTTAATGCTCTGAGGAGTATTAAATAAGCAAATTAGCAAAAATGTAGTTACTCTACATTTCTTCTTTTGTCGTCTGGCAATATTCTCATCTACAGTTCCGTGTCTGGAGCTCAGCTACAGGCCCTGCCTGGATGTCTGTGTGAGGACACCATGGGGCACACGGTGAGTGCCAGGTTGTGACAAGAGAGAGAGGTGGATCCTTTGGAATTGGATATGGAGGCTGCAGAAGGTAACTTTGGCAATTAAAACATTTTAAAGATTGGCCATGAATATTTCAGCTGAATTATATGTACTGGTTGTCTACTTTTATTCAAGTGTTGCCAATTATCCACCTATGACATTAATTTTTTTAAAAAGTTTATCTCAATTACGATAATTTCAAAATATGAAAATTGCTTATGGTGGCATGTGCCTGTAGTCCCAGCTACTCGGGGGATCAAGGAAGGAGGATCCTTTGAGCTCAGGAGTTTGAGGTTGCTGTGAGCTATGATGATGCCACTGCACTCAAGCTTGGGCGACAGAGTGAGACCCTGTCTCAAAAAAAAAAAAAGTATGGTTTGACATATTATTGGCATTTAACTTTTGGGGATCATTGCCTCCGTAATCCATGGGGCAAACACGCCTGGCGGGACAAACAGGTGAGCCGGGCTTACCTCTGTGCAGCCTCCGTCTTGGAGGTGTCGGGCACGGAGAACACCAGGGACTGGAACTTCTTCCAGTGCATCACGCCAGGAATGATGTCCTGTAATGAAAGCCGGCACAGGGCTACTACACGGAAAGGAACTGTTTGGTGAGGTAAAGTCTAGAAAGGACTTCTGTTTCGTTCAACTGACTCTTCTTCAGTCTTAAAAGGTTGGCTCCAATATTCATAGTTTCATTAAGATTGATTGAATTTTTCTGAGGCAAAAAGGCAACTGCTCCGGCAAAGGGCATTAAACAACAACACAACCCCAACTAGAGACTAGGGAGAGGTTATTTCCTTGGCTTCTTTAGGTACACAAGCAGCACGTCCTTGGGACAGAGGGCAGATGTGCACGCACAGTCTGTTTTGATTATTGTGAATGGGCCACTAATGCGACACTCAGAGGGGCTGGCAGTTTGTGAATGGCGCTCCAGGCGGGGGAACCACGTGTGCCCCGTGCTGAAGGTGAGTGCTGCCAGGAGGCCACCAGCTTGCAGGCCCAGTGCAGGGTGTGATGGGGTTGGCAGGAATGTGGCAGGAGAGGCAGGTCACGGGGACTTGCCGGCCAAGCTGATGAGCTGAAGCTGCTCCCGCAGGCAGTAGGACACACTGAGGGCTTTGGAGCAGGGACGACAGGATCAGGTTTGTGTCTAAGGAAGATTGCTGCGGAGGGCTGGCTGCAGCCACGGTGGGGCGTGGGGTGGACTGGAGGGAGACGTGCCTGCTGCTTAAGAGGCAGACGGGGCAACCAGTGTTGGTGAGAGGTGGCGAATGAGGGAGAGGGAGTGATCCAGGACCACATGGGTAACTGCATCAGTCCACAGAACAAAAAGGCAAGTTGGTGGCACAGGAAGAGGAGACAGTTTGGGGTGTGGTTGGCAGAAGTGGGGAGAGACAATGAGCTGAGTTAGGGAAGTACTGAGTTGGAAGGGCCTGAGTTAATCCTCCAGAGGTGCTGTGAGATATTCAGGTCAGGTCGGTCATCTGGGGGGAGAAGGAATTCTTTGGAGCCCCTTGTTTACTGTGCATGTGTCGTGTCGCCCATTCTGATGTTTCTACAGTTGCTGGGGCCAAAGAAAGAGGAGGTCAGACCAAGGGGTTACGCACACCATGTGACCATTTTTACATGGTTGAAATACGAACGTTAGGCATGGCCTTCAAGGGGAAACTGAGAGTGAGAATGCTGGGAACAGGGCAGCAGGCAGCCTGAGAGGGGCTGTGGACAGGACAAGGCCATGTCGAGTCTCCACCATACCCCTTTAGGGCTGGTGGTACGAAGGCTGTTGTTCCCACTCTCGTTCTGCAGCTATGGCTGAAAACCTTCTTTGTCCAGCCGTGACCCTCTGTCTTTGTCCCCTGCCCCTCCCTGCAGCCCAGGGCCAGCTCTGCCAGTGAGGCTGGTGATGACATTACCATGTGATGAAGAAACTGCTTTTGGGTGACAGAAATGCTGGACCCACTGTGGGACTCTTTGATGAACTTGTACTTGGGGTGAGAGCATAGATGGTAATCTATCAAAGTTTCCACATAGGTCAGAGGGTGCATTACAGCAAATAATCCTGGGCTGGGATTCTGCAGAAGAGAGGAAAGAGAAGATTCTTTTTTGTTTAGCAGTTTCTAAGCCAGGCATAGGACACGCGTCAGCTACTGTTCTCTCCGGCTCCCACTAGCACTAACATTCTGCGATTCCATGTCAGCTCGTCTGGAAAAGAGAGCGGGACAGCAGAGGTGTCTTCAAGTAGCATTTTAAAATATCACAGTCATTCATAAATGTCTCTTTTCTGGTTTAAGAGCTTCATTACATACCATATGGGTTTACTAAGCTCTCATGAAAACAAGTTTAACTGAAATGGTAGCTTAAAATGGCTTCAAGTATTTATTTCTAACTTTGATGAATTAGGGGGAATTACAAAATAAGCAACTGGTTTTAAAAATCCAATAAGCTTCTGGTTTTGGAAACAAAAATAGCCCCTTAAAAACTACTTTAAAGAGAAGGCAAAAAAAGAGGATGACATTTGATATATCAGGAAATGTCAACATTTAACTTTGTTTTGGTAATGTGTTTAATTCAGGAAGGCTCCATTTGGATGTAGTATCTGGTTTTAAGGGAGATTTTGTTTTTTACTATTTGTCCAGCAGAACTAATGGAGACACAGAGCAATTATATTAAAATACTAAAATATAAAGCCTTTTAATGTTCTTTCTAGGGCTTGCATAACAAAACCCTACTCTTGTCCCAAACAGCAACATAGATTCTTTCCCTCACTGTTATTTAATCTCAGATGTTTAAAAACCACTAACCTGAGATTTTGTTCTTTTTGTTTGTTTATATGATTTTTTTTTTAACAATTAAAGAAAACACAACTCCTCTTGGCTTATGAAACCCAATCTTACTGCCTAGAAACAAATGTCCCCCCACAATTTAAATGACATGCAGCTAGATGGGTGAGGCATTCTAGCACCCAGCTGCAACGGGTGGTAGGGCCCAGAAATTCTTGTTAAGTCAAGAATGCTGGAAAGCCTGGAAGCTGTTACGCAGAGGTGACCTGCAGTGAGGGTCGGGATGAGGGCTTGGGGAGAGGCAGCAAAGCCAGCAGTAATGTAGAAACAAGCACACACCCCGCCAGCACGTTGCAGTAGAGGCAAGACGTGGGGTACATATGTGAGCAGTGATGAGGGAAAAGGTGCACACCACCAGGGGAGTGGGAAATTACCTGTGTGGCCGGCAAGAGTGTCTCCTACTCCTACTGACTGAGGACATGTAAGGTTCCTATGTGGCCAGCTCTCTTGGTCTGTCTTGGGCCAAGTGCAATGAATGCAGTCTTTCTGGAAAAGGCAACAGCACTGTCTCCAGTAGTTATCCTACTTCAGATCCCCATGGCTACCAGACTAAGTGGTCTGAGTGATCATCCCACGGTGATTTTAATTTTAATTTTCCTCATATTAATGTATGCAGTGGTAACGGCTCACCCGTGCTCCAAGGATTTGCAATGAAAAGCAATGGGCATAGGGCTCCCGCGGGCCTTCCTGTCCCCAGGCGCACATCCCAGAGGCTGTTTCTTTCCATTATTTCTGGATTTTGTGACTCTGGTGGCCACTACCCTAACTCTAAATTATTCTTCCATTCCTTGATTCTCAACCTCAGACAGTATCTACAGGCTCATTACAACACAAGATAAGGATTTTGCTTATGCACACCAATGATTACTGTAGCTTCACAATAAACTTTAAAGTCAGATAGTGTAAGTCCTTCAACTATGTTCTTCAGAGTTGTTTTGGATATATATGAGTTTCCATAAAAACTTCAGAACAAGCTTGTCAATATCTACAAAAAGACAAAAAAAACCTGCTGGGTTTTTTATTGGAATTGTGTTAAGTTTTTAGATTAATTTGGAGAGAATTGATCCCTTAACAATATTAGATATCACAATCTACCAACATGGTATATTTCCCCATTTATTTAGGTCTTCTTTGATTCCCCTTTGCAATGTTTTATGACTTTCAATGTTATCAGTCTTATACATCTTTGTCATATTTGTCCCTAACGTTTCATATTTTTGATGCTATTATTAAGTGATATGGCTTTTAAAATTTCAATTTCAGCATGTTTGTTAGTATATAGAAATATAATTGATTTTTGTATGGTGATTATGTGTCCTGTAACCTTGCTAAATTACTTAGTTTTAGTAGGGTTTTTTTGTAGATTTCATTGTATTTTCTACATAGACAATAATTTTGTGAATAAAGACAGTTCTATGTCTTCTTTTAGAATCCGGGTGCCTTTTGTTTATTAATATTTTTCTTGCCTTATTGCATTGGCTATAGTTACAATCTTGAATGGAATTAGTAAGAGCAGACATCCTTGCCTTATTTCTGATCTTAGGGAGAAAGGCATTCATTTATCATTCTGTTTGGTATCAGCTCTAGGTTTTAAATAGATGCCCTTTATCAGATTGAGAAAGTTCCTTTCTATCCCTCACCTGCTGAGAGTGTTTATCAGTAACATATGTCAGATAATTTTTCTCTACCTATTGAGATTTTTTTCCTTTTTAGTCGGTTAATATGCAAATTATATTGAGCTTTGAATGTTAAACTAATCTTGTATTCCTCGCACAAGCCCCTACTTGCTTATGTACATTATTCTTTTTACATAATTATAGGTTTGATTTGTTAAAATTTTGTTACAAATTTTTACATCTATGTTTATGAAGGATATGTTCTTTTAGGTCTGTTCTTTTCTCTTCCTGCAATGTCTCTGTCTGACCTTGATGTCAGAGTAACATTAGCTTCTAGAATGAGTTGGGAAGTAGTCCCCTCTCTTCCATTTTCTGGAAGAGTTTGTGTAAATTTGTATTATTTCTTCTTTAAATGTTTGGCAGAATTCCCCAGTGAAGGCATCTGAATCTGGAGGTTTCTTCATGGGAAGGTTTTTAACCAGAATTCAATTTATTTAATAGATATAGAGCTATTTGGGTTATTTATCTCCTCTTAAATAAGATTTCATAGTTTGTGACTTTTAAGGAATTTGCACATTTAACTTAAGTTGTCAAATTTACTGGCAAAAGTTTTTCATAATATTAACTTATTATCTTTTAAATATCTGTAGAATCTCTAGTGATGTCACCTTTCTCATTCCTCACATTGGTAATTTGTATCTTTTACCTTTTTTCCTGATCAGTTAGGATAGAGGTTTATTCATTTAATTGATCTTCTCAAAGAACCTATTGTTTTTATATTTCCTATTTCATTGATTTTCAATCTGATCTTTATTGGTTCTTCTCTCTGCTTAGTTTGGTTCCATCTGCTCTTCTTTTTCTAGTTTCTTAAAGGGGTCACATAGGACATTAACATGAGACTTTTCTTCTTTTCTAATGTAGAAGTATAGTGCTGTAAATTTCCCACAATTTTTTGTTTTCTTTTTCATTCACTTAAAAATATTTTCTAATTTCTCTTTTGATTTATTCTTTGGCTTACATGTATATATTATATATAATTAGAAAATATCATAAAGTTATTTTTCTTAAAAAATGCAGGAATTGTTAAAAGACAGAAACAGTAATATTCTCCCAAAAATAAATGCTGGCAAATAATTTCTAAGGTGAGGTATTGTTTAACACTTGAAATTCCAAAGAGAAGAAAGTATTCCAAACTAATGTTTCTGTTTTCTTATAGAGTAATTGCTAGAAGGAACATAGAACATAAGACTTTTGCCAACTGTTACTTACAAAAATATAAAGCGGATCATAATCTGGAGATATGGCTAAGGCCTCAGGTGGTTTCATGCTCAAGATTGAGGTCTTGCCAGAGAGCTCAGATGCAGAGTCCTGTTTTGGAAGGGCTATGATGGTGGTGACTTCATCCTATATGAGGACCAAGAGCAGGGTGTGAAGTCTTGATGTTGGGATAAGAGGGGAAAAGTGAGAGCGATTCTTGAAAGTGGGGATGTGTTACCTCAGCTCCTTGCTTCAGGGCTCGAGCAAGCTTTTGAGGTCTGTAACTTTTTGAAGATCTGTGGATGGAGAATGGCTGATACCTCTTAATTTTATATTGTTGAGGAACCTGAAGTGAAAGAAGATTAAATATCCTTAAAAACCTGTTACCATTCTCAACAACAGCATTCTGAGCTGCCTGATGATAAAAGTAAAACAAGCACTAGGTTGTAGCCATCAGACTGTAGCGAGTGCTCGTATGGACCAGCCCTGGACAGACTTTAGTGCGAGTCCTGAGCCCTGCTCTGGGTTTCAGCACATGTAAACATTCTTAATTACTCGACCATACCATATGGTTTAACTGTAAAAATATAACAAAATATTGTTATTTTCAAAAACAGCAGTGGTCATATACCTCAAGAAAGGCTGACTAATTTTTATGCACTTCATCTTGTGTTTCTTCTTGAAGCTTCTAATATATGTAGGTTAGATAGCTTCGCTCCTGTATGCATAATGTATGGTATATCCACAGAATAAAGACTCGAGTTTCCAGAAGCTACATTAGGAAAAAAAAGTCTGTTGTACCTCCCATATACCATAAAATAATAGCAGAAAAGTCCACACAGTATGCTACACAGTATGTTCCATAATAGAACAAAATTAATAAAATAATGCAATTCTACTTCAAGAATTTGTTTTCACTTCATAAGAAACTCAATTGATTAATACTATGTAATAGAGCTGACCTGCAAATTGAAGAAAGAATAACCCTGCTTGATTTGAACTTCTGAAGGTTTAATGGGGACTGGTCCAAGGCCATCAGGAGCCTAAAATGTGAAAAATCAAAAAAAACGGACAGATAATCAGCACTGAGCAAAAGTGGTTATGCTTCTATTCCCACCACCTTTTGAAACATTATACCGACCAGTTCTGCTCTCAAAGCAGCCACCCTTCCCACGACCACAGTTGCTACTTGATCTGTGGGGTATGAAGGCAGCCCTGGTCATCCCCTTTTCTACATCCCTTAGTGGATGTTTTTTGGGGTCTTTTTTTCCCCTACTGTTGTGGAAGCTGCAATGTGTCACCCAGACTCCCTTTCAGGCTTGAGGGACTTAGTCCTCCAGCTGCTAAGAGTTCTTTGAATAGAAACAACTCTTGGGTCGGCCCTCTTCAGCGATTGCCTTGGCTAAAGGGAGCTGCCTCAGTCAAGGTCATGTGCCCCTCCCGGGCAGCCACCTCCAATGACAAGTTGAAGCCAAGGTACAAATGCAGGGTCCTCTCACCCTATGCCAACTTCAGAGCTCCTCATCCACCCAGCGGAGGCCTTTGTTGAGATGGATTGAAGTCCTCCTACTTCTTTTTCTGTCCAATTGTCCCCTCTGCTTGCCTTCCATAGGTGTTAATCCCCAAAGCGCTACCTAATATACTGCCCGCATGCTAATATGCCTCAGACATTAAGAGAACCTGGAATGGTGCCTGGCATATGATAGGCACTCAATAAATACCATACTTCACCTAATCTAATACAACATCATTAAATTAATATGATGAAATGTTAACATGCCATCGATTATAAGACATCTCCCAATTATAAGGATGCTAAATGTAAAAAAAAAAGTGCATCTTAGAAGTGATGAAATACAGTGATTATGGAATAAATTAATACATTCTTTTTTAATAGACAGGAATACTGAGTGCTCCATTTTTCAACAGCCCTAAGGAGTGGGCCCTAAGTAGTAGCCTTAGTCTTTGTAGCGCTAACTAAAACATTAAACAAAATACATAAGCTTTGGACTATTAAAAAATAATGAGGTGGGCTCCACAGCACAGTGATGATCTCTTCCTACCCCTCACCCTCTTCACCCCATTAATTATTGAGTGTCAGATACTGACTATTGCTCAAAAATCACAGATTCATTGTTTCCTAGGAACTAATTGTTCTGATCTTTTAAGTCATTTATTGAACATAGAAAACAAAGAATTTCTAAATTCAGTCCTGTAATTCTTAAGTATATTAACCTACAAAACTTAACAAATATTTTAGGATGTGAGTGGTAAGTTAATTCTTGGAAATTAAAAAGTTATTTTGATGCACTTGTATGTTTATCACAGCACAACTCACAATCGCAAAGATACGGAATCAACCTAAGTGCCCATCGACTGATGAGTGGATAAAGAGAATGTGGTACACATGTAGTACTACATAGCAGTACCATGGAGTACTACTCAGCAATAAGAAAGAATGAAATAACATTGTTTGCAGGAACTTGGATAGAACTGGAGGCCATTATCCTAAGTGAAGTAACTCAGGAACAGAAAAATAAGTGCCTCATGTTCTCGCTTATAAGTGGGAGCTAAACTCTGGCCACATAAGGGCACACAGAGTGGTACAATGGACACTGGAAACTCACAAGGGGGGAGGGCAGGAGTGAGGGATGAAAAACTACCTATGCAGTATAATGTACACTACTGGCCTGATGGGTACACCAAAAGCCCAGACTCCACCACTATACAATATATACATGTAACGGAATTCAACTTGTATTCCCTAAATCCATTAAAAAAGAGAGAGAGAATAAGGAAAGAAGAAAATTATTTTGCATGTATACTTACAATATTGACTTAAGCATACTTTTTATTACTAATGGTGTGAACTTGAGCAACATTTTATTACTGGCTATGTGACTTTGTGCCTCAGTTTCCTCATCTGCAAAATAATAACCCTATCACATAGATTTGTTGAAGATTAAATGAGGTGATACAACTGAAGCACTTAAGACGCTGCCTGACTCGTGGTAATGCAATGTGGGGGTTAACTGTTATTTTCATTATAATGCATCACTGTGCCCACGAGTGAGAGAAAGAAAGAAACAGAGGTGGCTCATGAGTCTGATGGGCTAGATTATCAGCTCCTGGGGCCACATTCCCTCCTTCCTAGGTCAAGCCCAGACCTGGAGGCTGCCCTGCTCTGGTCTCCTCTTTGCCCAGGAAGCAGAAGGGCTCAGCTGAGCAGAGCCTGCCTCCCCAGACCAGGCTGGGCCCTCTTGGGTCCTCTCTCTGCCCTTGTGCTCTCAGGCCGGGTCCCAGGGCAGTCGGGCAGGGCTCAGTGTCCATGCTGGGTTCCAGGTTGAGAAGGACCCAGCCCAGGTTACCAGCGAGCTCTGTGCAGGTTAGGTGCCAGGCAGAAGGCCAGAGATGCTGCCTGGCTTAGCGCTGGTCACGATTCCCTGGGCACAGGCCTCCTTTGGGTGCCTCTTGGAGGAGGTGAAGGGATGAGGCTGAGGCAGGGTTTGCCCAGTCCCCTGCCTCACAGCCAGATGACACCTACCAGCTCGTTGGAGGCCTGAGAAGGACTGTGGGA
Source organism: Cheirogaleus medius (assembly GCA_008086735.1). Classification (NCBI taxonomy): domain Eukaryota; kingdom Metazoa; phylum Chordata; class Mammalia; order Primates; family Cheirogaleidae; genus Cheirogaleus; species Cheirogaleus medius. Next base: position 6,157,518 of record VBSM01003199.1, on the reverse strand, counting down.
CGGGAACTCAAAGGGCAGCACTTCACTGGGAGACACGGAGAACCGGCTGCAGTAAGCATCCTGACTGACCCACCACAGCCGGAATTTAGAGGAATTCTTCTCTGCGGGTAACAAACAAAACAGGAATTTTAGGGGGTTCTTAAGGTATTTTTATGGGAAACCACCATCTATAGTTACATATTTTCCATACACCAACTAGTGGGGGTTTGCCACATGCCCTTTTGAACAGAATATTTGTGTTTATATAGATATGTATATATTTCTATGTTTACTGTTCCATTGCTACTTACCTCAACCTCTACAATTTTTAAAAATTTTGCTTTATTTTTACTTCCAAAAAGCTCTATTTCTTAATTAAAATATAATAACTTGGATGAATTCAGCAAAGAAAAAGAAGTATATGAAGTATATGAAGAAGTATATTAAAGAAGTATATGAAGACATTTTACAGATATCCACACATAATTCATAGATAAATTTTACAATTTTTTTGTAAAGAAGAGTTTCTTTATTAGAAAGTCCAATACCAGAAATAAAAATAATATAGGAGGAAAAAATCATTAAAATGCTATATAATGTTTTGAAAAACAAAATGCACATCTGGATCTTGGTGGGAAGGCAGAGGGGAGTGTGGCTGCTGCTCGGGCCAGGGAGGGAGGCAGGGTCCGGGAGGATCAGGGCCTGCTTGTGAGCCGCAGATTGCAAATACATATATTGTGAGAACATGGTGATGTGTATGGCTTTTGGGCTCCCAGAAGCTACTGAGAGTGGGCCTCCAACTGCCCCAGCCCACCTGGGCACCAGAGGACTAGAATTCTTTAAATAGCAAAGACAGTAAGAGAGTATAAAGCTTAACGTGCAAATACTAGGCTGGGAAAACACCTGATTCAGCCAATCAATCAGGATAAATGACGACTGTCCTAGTCTGTCTGGTGACAACAGGAAGCAGAGGGCACAAAACAGGAGATTGCACACTGGCCAAACTTCACAGACATCACAGCGTGGTCTGGGGCTGGCCAGGTATTCTGGCCACACCTGGCATGGCGATCTGCTTCCTGTCATGTGATAGGCTGAGTGACGGCACCCGAAGGTATCTACATCCCATGCCCTGGGACCCACAAGTATGTGACCTTCCACAGTAAAAGGGACTTTGCAGATGTGATTAAGTTAAGGCTCTTGAGATGGGGAGATTATTCTGGATTCTCCAGGTGAGCCCTGTATAGTCACAGCGGCTGCATAAGAGGGAGACAGGAGCATCAGAGTCAGAAAAGGAGATGTGATGTGGCCAAGGGGCCTGGGGCCAAGGAGTGCAGGTGGACTCCAGAAGCAGGAAGGAGCAAGGAAATGGGCTTTCCCTGGGATTCCAGAGGGAATGTAGCCCTCTGACCTCCAGAAATGCAAGATAATAAATTCGTGTTGTTTTAAGCCATGAAGTTTGTGTTGATTTGTTACAGTCGCAGTAGGAAACCAATACATGCGATCTATGAAAACAATTTCTACACAGCTACGTTCATTATAAGGAAACCTCATGCTCAGAGGAATGACCAGTCTCAGCATCGCTGTACGTTGCAGCCACTTTACCTTGTTCTGAGGATTGTTTCGCTTGTCTGATCTTTTTCATTATACTCTCTTTGTCTACTTTACGAATAGCAGTCAGCATACTGTATAATCGTCGCTGAATTATGACCTAGAATTGGAAAGTATAATGATTTCAAATTATTAATTGATACATGCCTATTTTGGTATTCAAGCTAATTCGCTTTCCTTGACCACAACTAAAGGCTGACATGACCACTGTGAGTTAGAATTCACAGGGAGAACGGCACACTGCCCTAGACTGAGGCCACGGGCACATCAAGGTCTGGGCAATGTTGACTTGCCTGAATACAAAAAAGACCAGGTTGTCATCTGGCCTTGTCTCACCCAATTTATGAGGCTGGATTTTCTCATAATTTCAGAGTGGAAAGAATGACTAGTTCCACATCCTTTCTTCTAGATATAGCTGAATAGTAATGCAACTGCTGTGCTATTTTCAGAGTTGAAGGACAAACTACATGGGCGATTCTGTAGCAATAGGGCAGTGGATTACGGGCAATGCCAACTGCATACTACCAGGCTTTGCAGTCAAAGGAGATGCTACTGCATGGGAGTGCTCCTGTCTCCAGAGCACTTCTCCCCACTTTACTTCTGTGAAGGGCTCTTTCACTTAACAAGTATTATGAAGTAGTTACTCTGTGCTCAGCCCCATCTGAGACACCAGGGATACAGTAAGGAGCAAATAAACATCTGCCTGCACAGAGCTCACACTCCAAGTACATTTGTGGAGAGCTGGGGTTCGAGGACAATAAAAACCTACGCGAACAAACAAGATAAACACTATGAAGAAAATAAAATGGAGCAAACGCATGAGGGCACAACTGAAGGGCTGGAATGGGGGGCTCTTCCCACACATGCAAGGATAATGAGGGAAGGCCACTCGGAGGTGAGGTTTGGAGTAAGACTTAAATGACGAGGGGACAATGATATAAAGATCTTTCTGAGCAGAGGAGCCAGTCAGTACAAAGATCCTGATGCAGGAACAAAGGAGACATGCCTAGGGGGACAGAGAGAAACCCAATGTGGCCTGGTAGCCTTGATAAAAATTGTGCATTTAATTCTAATTGTGATGGGAAGTCTTTGGGGGGTTTTGGCAGGGGAGGGGGACTGTCATCTGTAAGCTTTCCAGATACTTCTCTGGCTGCTGTGCGGGGACTGGAAGTAAGGAAACCTGTGGCAGTGGTCCAGGCAAGAGGCTGTGGCTGCAGCTGGGGAGATGGCAAGAAGTCACTAGGCTGGGGGCATACTGGCACACAAAACTGACAGTACTTGCTGTGGAGTGTGAGGAAGACCTGAGCCATCACTCAGAACAAAGCAAGTCACTACTGACACCCCTCTTTTCAAGCTGAGGGTTTGCTGCAGAAGGGCTAAGGTGGCCTCACTAGTGGCGCGCCAGCCTGGCCAGTCCCTTGCTGTTGTCTGCCTATTGTCAACGGCCATGCTTTCCTCTCTCAGAGCACAGCTGTGTGCTGCCTCTTCCTACTGCTTTCTTCCTCGAGATGAGCATCTTGTGGCTGTCCTTGTTCTGCTCATATGCAGAGACCTGCCCAGGGACACCAGCTCTACAGGGCCTTGGAGGCTGGTAAGTATGTGGCCCGATGCAGTGAACTCTGCCTCCCTCCATCTAGACGGTCACCAGTCCAAGCTGAGAGGACTGCCTGAAAGACAAGCTGTAACATCAGCTTTTGGAGTCCCTTACAAATATTCACTCATTTAATCCTCACAACACTATGAGACAGCTCTTATTACTATTATCTTCAGTGTTCACAGGAGGAAACTAAGGCACAGAGCTTATGTAATTCATTCAAATCAGAAAGCTCCTAGGAAGCAGCAGCAGAAATTAGCACAGGCAGTCTGGCTCCAGAGCCCAGGTCTTAACCACTGCTCGAGGTGTGGCCCTGCCAACCAGGGAAGCCACACTCGAGTGGCATGGATGAGAGATCTCCAGGCAACATAAAATGCAAAAGGCACCAAGGAGATCCCTGAGTGCTAAAGCTTAGAAGGATTGTTTCTTACAGGAAAAGTAGACTTGAGCTGGCCCAAATGACACACATGGGCCCATGAAGCGGAGATGGAGAGGCATTTTAGTTGACAAGTGAGGTGCAGAAACACAGGTTGGTGGTAGGGAACAAGAATGATGTGTTTGGAAGATGATCAGGACTGGGACAATGTAGAGCTGTGGTCTCCAACCCCTGGGCCCAGGACTGGTATAGGTCCATGGCCCATAGGTCCGTGGCACAGCAGGAGATGAGTAGTGGGTGAGCTGGCCAAACTTCAGCCATATTTACAGCCGCTCCCTGTTGCTCACATCACTGCCTAAGCTCTGCCTTCCCTCTTCCTCCACCTCCCGTGGAAAAACTGTCTTCCATGGAATTGGTCCCTGGTGCCAAAAAGGTTGGGGACCCCTGACATAGAGGACAGTGGGAAGCTGGAGAGGTACGGCTGCAGCCAGACTCGGGGGCTCCACACACTCCTACTGGCATTAGAGAGGCTCACAAGTCTTCATTTTATCCTGATAACAGGAAGCCACTGGAGGCTAGAAATGTGCTTGGCGGAGGAACAGTGTGAGGGTGAGGAAGCCAGGGCAGGGAGATGACACTTTTGAAGGGCAAGCCATGGCCTTGGATGTTAAGGAAAATATCCCCCAGGAATTCTCAATTGTTCTCTCTAGAAGTAACCGATCAATATTCCATTGTTCTAGAGAACAATTCCACTCCTAGGTACATATACCCTAGAGAATTGAAAACATATGTCCACAAATGTTCATAGCAGCATTACTTGTAGTAGCCAAAAGGTGAAAACAACGGAAGCATCCATTAACTGATGAATGGATAAAGAATATGTAGTCTATCCAAACAATAGACTATTACTCAGCCATAAAAAGGAATGAAGTACTGATACATGCTAAAACATGGACACACCTTGAAAATATGTTAAGTGAAAGAAGCCAGTTACAAAAGGCCACGTGTTGGCCGGGCGCGGTGGCTCACGCCTGTAATCCTAGCACTCTGGGAGGCCAAGCCGGGAGGATCACTCAAGGTCAGGAGTTCAAAACCAGCCTGAGCAAGAGCAAGACCCCGTCTCTACTAAAAATAGAAAGAAATTAATTGGCCAACTGAAAATATACAGAAAAAATTAGCCGAGCATGGTGGCGCATGCCTGTAGTCCCAGCTACTCGGGAGGCTGAAGCAGAAGGATTGCTTGAGCCCAGGAGTTTGAGGTTGCTGTGAGCTAGGCTGATACCACAGCACTCTAGCCTGGGCAACAGAGTGAGACTCTGTCTCAAAAAAAAGAAAAAAAAGGCTACATGTTGATTTTTTTTCTAATTTTTAACTTTTCTAGAGACAAGGTCTGGCTATGTTGCCTGGGCTGGAGTACGGTGGCTACTTACAGGTGCAATCCACTACTGATCAGCATGGGAGTTCCTACTTGCTCCGCTCTTGACATGGGTCAATTCACCCCTCCTTAGGCAGGTCACCATACTGATGTCAAACATAGTGTGGACACCTGATCGGCATAGCACGCTATAGCGCAGAATTCCTGGACTGAAGCGATCCTCACCCGCTAGAGTAGCTGGGACTACAGGCACCTGCCACCCCACTCAACCGAATGTTTAAAATGACGGATATGGTAATTACTCTGCTTGGGTCACTATACAATGCTACATGCATTGAAACATCACACTGTGCCCAGTATGTACAATTATTATGTATGGATTATATATTTAAAAATTTTTTTAAAGTTTTCAATTGAAAAAAATTGAAATTTTTCAATGGAAAAAAATTTTTCCATTTTTTTAAAAAGGCCACTTATTGTATGATTCCAGTTATATAAAATGTCCAGAGCAGGCAAATCCATAGAGACGGCAAGTAGATTAGTTGTTGCCAGGGCTGGGAGAAGGAGGGGGTGGGGAGTGACTGCTAATGGGTACTGAGTTTCTTTTTGAGGTGATAAAAATGTTCTAAAATTAGATAGTGGTGATGGCTGCCCAACTCCGAATATACTAGTAAATTGTGCACTTTACAAGGGTGAATTTTATGGCTTGTGAATTGTATCTCAATAAAGATGTTATAAAAAACCCATTGCTTGATTTCCTGTGCTGATGACCAAACAAATCAAAATTTCAATCTGGTGCTGAGACTTACCTTACGTGCTACTTGTTGAAACCGTCTTTGTGCCCTGAACTTGCTGACCCAGGTATTATTAATGAGTGGATCAAAATTAGGATGAAATTCTTGGATTTTCTGTGAATATAAAATATAGGCACATCTTACATTTAAATTTTAACTCCTGGAATTTAATACAATTTGACTCCTGGCATTTAATAACAATGTTTTAGAATTTTACCCCAAATCAAGTTATTATTTATTTGTTCTGCCATTTAGTTAGCATTTATTAAGCACTTTTATTATACATAGCATTATAGGAAATAAATACTTTTGAGTTGGGGGCCAAAAGTGAAAGTCAAGAATTGGGTTTTAAGAAACTTACAGTCTAGTTAGATAAGCTCAAGCAAACACATGTGACCCCAAAGAAGAAGAAAGTTCCAGAGAAATCAATTCCAAGTGATAGGCTATGAGATCCCCGGCTGGGAAGGAGGACAGCTTAGCTTAGCTCTGCACGCCCAGTGCACCAGCATGCATGGTCAGTAAATGCCGAGGAGGAAAGGGTGCCTGGGGGGTGTAGTGAGGTCAGCCAGAGCCTCAGGCACTGAAGGTTCTTGATAGGGCAAGAACATGAAGACAAGACATCAGAAGTGCGTCAGTCTTACAGTGGCGTAGGCAGAGTGCTGCAGGGAAGAGAGAGGAGGAGCAGATATATGAACCAAAAACCTATTGGATTACGCGTGGGTGCGACCATGAAGGTTGGACTCCAGGATGGCCTTGCGGAAGAGCTATTGGCAAGACTGTGGCCAGATTAAACGTAGGGGCAGATAATTCAGATACGGCAAATTTGGCAAAGAAAAGTGAGCATGATAGAGATGGGGAGATTAGGAAGAATTTCTTTTCATTGTTAAAATTAAAAATTGGAGTTTGAGCCAGAAGCTATTACATGACAGAGGAGATTCAGGTAGAGGGGCTACTGTCTCCATCTTACACTTGAGGACACTAAGGTACCACAGCTAAGAGGCCTGACCCAGGTCCCATGTCTGTCATAGAGCTGGGATCAGCACTCTGGCTTTTGACTTCTGGTTTTGTATCCTTTCTACTAAGGGAAGGGGGAGTGAACAGAGGTCTGGGAGCCATCTTGAGGATCTGCAGGCAGGGGCTCAGAGAGCAAAGGGAAACAGAAAAGGAGAGCAAAAAAGAGAAAGCAGAGAGGTGGAAAGGGGGAGCCACAGTATGTCATGCTGTTAACGTCAAAAGAAACATTATTTACAAGTTTTGACGCTTTACTTATTAAAACATGGTAAAAAAAAACCACTCTGAAAATGTAAGCATATTAAAAATTATTAAATATCTCTTGATAAAAGGATTTCCACAAAATTTTTAGCATTTTTAAAAATAAGCATTTAAAAAGCTGCCAATAATTAGATTCCCAATAAAGGAAAGTTACCCACCTCTGCTAGATCACGAACGACCCGTTTATGGTTAACTTCTATCTTGAATCGCTGAAATTCCTCATCCAAAATAGGGTCTCCTCTATCCAGCTGGATTTTTAATCATCAAAATAGTTAAAGTTGGATGCAAATGCAAACTTTATTTCTCTTTAAAACTGGTAGAAACCCATTAAGCAATTGGCCAAATCTACCCAGGGAGCTCCCGCTGGGAATGCCGGAGACACAGGTAAGTTAATGTGATCGTCACAATTACACTTATAACATAGGGAGCCTTGATAGAAGCACAGACTCGACACCTTCTTTTCATAAGTAAAGGACAGTCACGGAAATTATTTCCAGACACTTAAAATTCACAGAAAGGATTTTAGGAAACTGTGTAATTATGGCAGTGTGTAGATTTCATTGAAAAGAAATTTAATGTCCTAATGAAGTTTTAAGCTCCTCGGAGTTGATTATCCAAGTGTTTAAGGAAGGCATGTGGTGACTCGTCCCCTTTCCTGAGTGCTGGAGGTTGACAGGTCTTTCTGGGCTGGAAAGTGACCTGCCCCTTCTCTGAAGCGAGTGGTCCCAGGTTTCTCTCCTTGCGCCGCCTGCCTGCTTAATGGCTCCTGGGCTTTCTTTCCTATTCCCAGGAGCCAGCAGAGACGCCTGGGCTAGGCTGGCTGGGCCTGGACCAGTGTCCATACAGCCTGCCCCTGTGGGCAGAGGACTGCGCCCTCTGCAGGTCATGTCAGTCTTTGCCTACCTGTGGGTTCTATTGTTTGTGAAACTATTAATAGCTTGGCTCTTAAGCACACCATTCATAATCATTTCTAAAGGTTTAGTTGGAAGAAACCTATTCTGATCATCACATTAACCCCCTATCCAGAAATAAGAGAGGTGTGTTATTGTCACCAGCGTGGTGAGCTGTCTAGCTCTAATTTGCACATATCAGGAGGTTGGGTCTGAAATTACACCTTAAGTACAAAGTACAGATTTCATGGGGAGGGACCCAGACCCCACCACCACTAAGAGTAAAGTAAAACAGGCCACTGAAAGAAGAGATTGGCAAACAGAGCGTTAGCGAGAATAAAGATAGAATAATAATATCTTTATTAAGACTACTTATTTATGACAAACATTTCAGAATTTAATATAATTGAACATTATTTATCCTTTCTCCTGAGTAAAAGCACATCATTATTGATGGTTTGTGCCACCAAGCTGTGATGCCAACTCCCCCTCCTTCCCCCATTTCTCTTTTTCTCAGCTTTCTGCCATATGACTTGGGCTGCCAGGTGTTCCTTGCCACTGGTCACCTGCCAGGACTCAGCTGCCAGATGAAATCCCTGGGACACAAAGAATAGGGTTCCTGCCACACTTATAGCATCTCCAATACACTGGGGCCCAGGGAGGCCTGCTCGTCCTTCTTTTTGTCCCGTGAGCGATTCTAAGGACGTAACTGTACCATTCCTATAAATGCCCGATTGTGGCATGTCTATCAACTTCATCTTTAAAAAAGTTAGAAAATAGCGTTCCATTGTAGAGTTGACAGGAAATACTTGATAGTTTGTTTTTAAAATAGCATACAGAAAATCTGAACTCACCGAACTAAATTTAAATGCCAATATAACACGTGCCTTTTCTAAATGCAAAGATTTACCAATGTAATGATTTTACATTCTTTTGTTTTTCTTATGAAAAATAAAGAAAAATAAGACAAATGTACTTAAATATCTGGTTTTCACTCACATCTAGAAAGAGAAATACATCCTCTAGAAAGAGAAATATATGAATATGAGAAACATTCATATCTGACAGGATACATGTTTTCCCCCAATCCCACCTACCCACTGGTGCCAAGTTAGTTAACCTGAAGCTCACACCCCCAAGCTTAAATATCTGTGTTAAGGACTGAATTGTGTCCCCCTAAAATTCATATGTTGAAGCCCTAACCCCCAGCATCCTAGCATGTGACTGTATTTGGAAATGGAGTCTTTAAAAGAGGTGAGCAAGTTAAAATGAGGTCATTAGAGTAAGTCTTAATCCAGTATTGTGTCCTTATAAGAAGAGGAGATTAGGACACAGACACAGACACAGGGAGGACGATGTGAAGATACAGGGAGAAGGCATCCATCCATAGGCCAAGGAGAGAGGCCTGGGATAGATCCTTCCCTCATGGCTATCAGAAGGAGCAGACAAAAACATACACTGGGGAAAAGAATCCTTATCCAATAAATACTGCTGGGAAAATTGGATAGCCACACGTAGAACACTGAAACAGGATCCACACCTCTCACCTCTCACAAAAATCAACTCACCGTGGATAACAGACTTAAACCTAAGGCACGAAACTATAAGAATTCTAGAAGAAAATGTTGGAAAAACTCTTGCAGACATCGGCCTAGGGAAAGAATTTATGAAGAAGACCCCAAAGGCAATCACAGCACCAACAAAAATAAATAAATGGGACCTGATCAAATTTGAAAGCTTTTGTACCACCAAGGAAACTATAATGAGAACAGACAATCTACAGACTGGGAGAAAATATTCACATGCTACACATCTGATAAAGGGCTGATAACTAGAATCTATAAAGAACTCAGGAAAATCAACAAGAAAAAAAATCAAACAACCCTATCAAAAAGTGGGCAAAGGACATGAACAGAAACTTTTCAAATGAAGACAGACTAATGGCCAACAAACATATGAAAAAATGCTCAACATCTCTAATCATCAAGGAAACGAAAATCAAAACCAAAATGAGGTATCATTTATCCCCAGTGAGAATGGCCTTTATCAAAAAGTCCCAAAACTATAAATGTTGGCATGGATGTGGAGAGATGGGAAAACTCATACACTGCTGGTAAGACTGCAAACTAGTACAACCTCTGTGGAAAGCAATATGGAGATACCTTAAAGAGCTAAAAGTAGAACTACCATTTGACCCAGCAATCCCATTACTGGGCTTCTAACCAAAGGAAAAAAAGACATTCTATAAAAAAGACATCACTCTAGAATGTTTATAGCAGCACAATTCACAATTGCAAAGATGTGGAAATAACCCA
>VBSM01003199.1:6125087-6147215 GCA_008086735.1 Cheirogaleus medius | reverse complement strand
TGAAACAAAAAAAAAAAAAGAAGGAAACAACTCAGCTAAGAACTTGACCTTGGACTCCTAGCCTCCAGAACTGGGAGAAAATAAATTTCTGTTGTTTTAAGCCACTCAGTCTGTGGTACTTTGTTGTGGCAGCCCGAGCAGACTAATAGAATATGTGATGTATGATTCTGCAAGTCCTACCAATAAACCCAAACCCCACAGACACAGAGCCTCAGCTAAATCCTATCACCTCTGGCCCAGGTGTGTCCTGTGCTTCAGCCACTATGGATATGTCACCAGTGCTCAATGCACCTGCCCTGCAGGTAACAGCTGTCTCCCAAGCCACAGTGAGGCCATGGCTGTCACACAGTCCCACAGGTCATGTCTCCGAATCTATAGGTGCTACCTTGGTGTTGTAGGTGCAGCCTTACTCCTCTCAGCCCAGTTTCCCTCTCTCTGCTCATCCCCTTTGAGTATCTCTGACTTGGGACTGTCATTTTCATCTGTCTCTGGCATGGCTCCTGGTCACCATCTTTCGGTTTCTTTTGTCTTCATGCTCTGCAGATCATGGGACAGGGGCATCCCGCGCCCAGAATTCTAGCCTGCGTTGAGCCATTCCTTCCATCTGAATGACTCTGTCCGATGTACGACTTTTCAAAATTATGCCATGTCTTCCAGGAAGCTTTCCAATTAGGCAGCCTTGATTTATGGTTAACAATTTTCTTGTTATTAGCCTCCTCCACTTCCAACTTAACTAAGTTTTCTTTCACCTGGCATCTTGCATATAGTAGGAATTCAAAATGTTTAGTGAGACAAATGGTATCAAATTAGCAGTGATTCTGACCTTATATTTGGTGCATGCTCTTTGCCACTCCTCAGTAAACTCTTTTCTATGTTTAAAAGACATAGGATCTTTACCAAGGTGCACCTGCCTGGGGAGAAAAAAACAAGCTTCCAGAACCCATCAGAATATCAGAATACCATAGTGAGCTTTAGAATGGACTGTCTTCCCTATATTCCACAACTGAAGAGGGCGCTGAGATATTGCAGGAGATACTGTGGGCGGGGAGCGGGGTTGGGGTTGGGAGAAGTTATCGAGATTCCAGCAACATAACTAAGATGAATAAAGTGTTCTACAAAATGAAGCTTATCTTCTAGCAACACATGCTAAAGTATTTATGAACAAAAACATCTGGATGCTCGGCATCGTTAGTCATTGGGGAAATGCAAATCAAAACCACAATAATATACCACTTTATACCCACTGGGATGGTCATAAAAACAATGGAAAATAAAAGGTATTATCAAGGAAGTGGAGAAATTGTAACCTTCATATGCTGCTAGTGGGAATGCATAATGGTGCAGCCACCATGGAAAACAGTTTGATGGGTCCTCAAAAAGTTAAACATGGCGTTACCATATGACTCAGCAATTCCACTCCTACATATGTGCCCAAGAGAACTGAAAAGATATGGTCACATAAAAACTTATATATATATATATATATATATCTTATGTATAAATGTTCATAGCAGCATTACTCGTAGTAACCAAAAAGTAGAAACCACTAAAATGTCCATTAACTGGTGAATGAATAAATAAAATGTTGTATATCCATATAATGGAATATTATTAAGCCATAAAAAGGAATGAAGTACTAATATATGCTATGATGTGGTTGAACCTTAAAAACATGTTAAGTGGAAGAAGATAGTCACAAAAGACCATGTAATATGTGATTCGATTTACATGAAATGTCCAGAATAGGCAAATCCATAGAGACAGAAAGTAGTGGTTGTCAGGGGCTCCAGGGAGTTGGGGAGAGACTGTTATGGGTATGGGGTTCCTTTTCAGAGTGATGACAATATTTTGGTATTCAGTATGTAATATATCCATCATGAAACCTGGTACATCTCCAAAATAAATATGACTTTAGTAGAGAGGGTGGGTGTCTGGAGAACTATTTTAGATTAAAGGAGACTAAAGAGACACGGAGACTAAATACAAATTATATGACATTTGATTAGACCCTGCAATCCCCTCTCCAAAAACAAAAAGGACCCAAAACCCTGAGGTATAAAGGACATTATTGGGACAAATGTATCAAAGTTCAATTTCTTAGATGTGATTATAGTAATGTTGGAGAATGTCCTTGTTCTTAGAGGCCATATGCTAAAGTATTTGGGGTGAAGCTTATTGATGTCTGCAATTTACTTTCAAATGGCTCAGAAACGTGTGTGTGCGTGCACGTGTGTATGGTGAGGGAGGCGTATGTGCATAATGTGAACAATTAGTGAATCTAAGTCAAGCGTATACGGGTGCTACTTACAGGTTTCAAATCTTTTGACATAAAAAGTTGGGAAAAAATATTAAGTGAACAACATAGTATTCAGAATGGAATTCAGGATGTGTCTGTTGCAAAGAAGCACAAAAAAAGAAAAAACACCATATTAACTAACAGTGGTCATTGCTGAGTGTTGGCGTCACAGTGATTTTTTTTTTCCCTTCTCCATACTTTAAAAAAATATTTTTTCCAGGTTTCCTGCAATGAATGGCCTTTGTTTCTGAAACGTGTATCTGTTTTTCACAATAGGGAAAAAGTATTTTAAAAAATAAAACCTTCAATTCCTTCCCAACTGAGGCAGGACTGTGAAACAAACTTCAGCCGAAGCAGGAGGGATTTCTGTCGGATACAAAGGCCATTCCTCCCCCGAGACCGGAGCAGGGAGGGGGCGCCTTCGAGGTGAGGCACAGTCTCACGTGCGGGCAAGTGTGGAGGCAGGGGCCTGCAGCAGGCGGTCTCTCAGTGACACTTTCCAGAAGCCTCTTTTTATGCTCAATTTGAGAGCTTCTAAAGCTTACTCTAAGTCAATCTGTACACAAGGATACGGCTGGTCTGATCTGCTGAAAAAAACTTTTTTTTGGTGAAAAGGTTCCATTTTGGTCACAGAAGCATAAGAGTTCTCACATCTGAGTTTTAAAAAGTCTACCAGGAGCCCTCTGAATACCCCCACCTCATGGGGCTCCCCAGAAGGCCTTTGGGGCACACAGCCCAGGGCACCAGGGCTCATGGTGGGGTGAAAGGTGATGGGGTGAGGTTTGGGGTATCCAAGCCACCCAGAGATATCCTAGAGCGAGGGGGTGCTGGCAGCAGTGGCCAGCAGGGAGCAGGGGCCCAGGGTCTCCCACAGTCCACTCTAGTTCTGCCACTGACGGGTCGTGCTCAGGAAAGAGCATGGTTGGTCACATTAATTTCTTCCTAATAGAAACTCCATTCTGAAATAGAAGGACCAGTGGTGGAGACTGAATAATCAAATTCCCCAAAGGGCATAAAAAGTTATTACATTTCTTGTATCTCCTGTATAAAAGACCATCACCTAAACACAACTGTACTATCACTTGATAGAAATATTTGCTCATTATTTACCACTTAAGATGATTTTCGATCTCTTCATAAGTGTCCTGTCTGACTTTCTGTTCAAAGAGCGCCTCCTTCATCTGTTTTGTTTTTGAAATTTCAGTGCCTTGGTCCAAAACTGAAGGCAGGAGCAAACAGTGATTATACCAGTAATCAAATCAGAATCGTTTGCAGACAGAAAAACACATTTCTAATGGCAAAGCATAATAGCAATCTAACCGAGTTTTGCTGTTCCTGAGTAATAAATGTGACAAGCAACAATTCTTTCATATTCTCCCCAGGGGCTGATTTATGGGGAGCAGCTAGTTACCTTCTCTTAATTCTTTAATCTTCAGTTTTCCTGGTTCTTGGTTTAAAACAGTTGCCACAGCATATGGATTTGATAAATCTACTGGAAATCTCAAGTTCTGGTACTCAATTTCCTGAGAGACCAGACAGAAAGGACAATGCGTTATTCCACTGCGCCATCACACCTCCCGTCACTCTGAGGATGATGCCTACTGTACCTTACTCTTTGGAGGTTTTGGCTTCGCTGGTAGTCGGTGAAAATTTATACGTGTCATTGCTTTTTCTGGAGGAACGTTAACTTTCTTAGAAAGAGTGTTTAACCTTTCAAACTCTTCTAATCTATAGTTGAAAAGAGATATTAAATTAGTAGATGAACATAACTCAAGGTTCCTATTTTTATATTCCTTCTGATAATATGTCTTGCAGCCTATTATCATCTCTAAGCTGAAAATAAATCTGTGTACCAAAACAGTGGTCTACTAAAATAAATACAAGGTCAGTATATTAGAGTGTAATCATATGTATAAAAATAGCCCACCGATGGTTGTTTTTCCTTACATTCTTAAAGAACTTAACAAGTGAAAACATGACATGCTAAAAAAGCTTGCATTTCTAGGCTGTTGGTTTTCAATAGCTAAATTTGTTACATTTAAAAAATCTTACCTTGATTTATCTTCCTCGTAAAAGAGTGACTATGCTCATTGTTTGTAGGAAGATCTTTCAAAAAGACATTCAGACTAATGTTTGGGATATTTGCTGTAACAGAAAACTGCCTTTGGAAGTAGGTAGGTAGAGACAGTGAAGCTAATAGCCCGAAGAAGCTATTCGGGTTATTTGTTATGAGATGTAGGAGAACTAGGTTATATTCAGAAATGCTACCTTTGAAGCATTTCTTTAAGAAAGAATGTGTGAACACTTGTTTTACAGGATGAGCATCTGTTTTCCATGACATTACAGAACTAAGACAGGAACATGCTAACGTTTACTCATTCTGACAATCAGTTCACATTTTCTGAGCACCTACTGATCCAGCCCCGTTGCATTATATGGAACATATACTCGCAATCCCAAATTTAAAATCTACCCATGTAAGAGCATCCTTAAAGATTCATGGCATGGTAGAACCTGTCCCGTGGTGAGACACACGTTGACTGCCGTGCTCTGATGTGCAGGGACGAGGTGCTTATCTCGGGAGTGAGCTGCGGCTCAGCACATCTCAATGGGGCTTTGACATGCCCTCTGCTTAAATATTGGGGGACAACAAAACCTTCTTGGGGTTAAAAACCAGTCTCCTAAACAACTCTAACTGCCAGTGTTGATGATGGAAATGAAGGAGTCTAAAGAAAATGATAAACTGGAGAGTTGCACATGGAATTTGGCAGTGCCAGATTCAGGACACGAGTAAGTCCGTTACACATCCTACACTGAAACAAAGAAAGCAATCTAAGAAAATTTCAGAGATCACTCGAGCCAGTATAATTTTTCTCCTTCATGGTGGAATGTACATGTTATAGTACTATTTGCAGTTCAGGGAGGCATGCGGGTCTTGAGACACAGTCCTTGAAATGTCGAGTGCATTAAATAAGATATTAACATAATAGTTTAGAAATAGTGTATGCCTGCATTTCAGTGTGCTTCTACACACAGTGCTCTCATGTATTTAAGAACACATCTATGGAAGGATACATGAGTAAAAATCCCACTCAGGTGATGTCTTTGAGAAAGTCACTTGATTATTGCAGCACGTGACATGAGAAGGCAAACAACATTTTGCTTGCCTGGTTCCCTGACACCAGAAAAGTTAGCACTTGTTTTTTCTTTGTATTCAATTCTACTTGTATTTATTGCCTGAGTGATTTTCTTTCTACTATGGTTATCTGCAGGATTCGGGTTCAGCAGGCCACATCAATATCCCACAGTTGACTTAGGTTGCTTTGAATTTTTAGGAAGAAAATGTCGACATAAATATTTAAGAAATCATGGAGTTGGTTCATACTTTGGTATAAAGCTTCTACTCCACTTTTAAAATGCTTAATGATGTTAATATGTGATGTGTATCCATGCATGAAGGAAAGAGGAGGAAAATCAAAACATTTCTTTATCATTTTCAAGATAATTATCAGGATTTTCCAAGATTAGTATTTATACTGTGACAACTTTTTCTTTTAACTTTTATAACAATCATGAGCATAAGGAAAAAAAACTTATGACACTAACCAGACACACTGGAATATAAACATACAAGCTCATATTCAAATGGAAATGGAAGTTCAGAAAAGATTTGTTATGAAATAAAACTTAATCCCATTTCATCTCTTCACTCTGACTTGAACTCTGATGGAAAAAACCCTGCAGTGTGGCACATTTCCCTCTCTGCCTCATGTGAAGTCACCTGTTGTACATGTCTTATTTTAGTATCTTGAGGATGTGGCCATTTCTCATGAGGTCTTGCAATGAATGCTGCACACAGCAGGCACTCAATTAATTATAATGTTATAGAGAAACTTTAAAAAATAGTTATGTTATTTTGGCCCTATGGTTTAAATTTTTGAATAGGCAGTAATACATGCCTATGGCAAAAAACTCCAATAGCATACCAGTAGTAATCAGTGAAAGAATTACACTCCCCAAATCCCTTTTTGAAATCATTTCTTCCCTTCATGGCAGAAGCAACTACTGCTACTAGCATATTCTATGTATCACTGTTACAAAGTATACCTTATGTAGGCTCATCATTTTAAATAAGGTTTTGATGGCATTCTGTTACAAGAGAGATAGCATGGAAGAAAGTAAAACTTGGACTTTTGAAAAAGTGTTAAGAATAAACAAAAACAAAGAAGCAAAGAAGCCATACGGTAAGCCCATGTTGGGATAGCACGTTCCGGTGAAGACACAGTCGTATGGTTGAGAGTTGAACTGTGAAATCCACAACTGCATTTTGATTTGTGCAGTCCCATACTGAAAGGGTGTGAACTTAATAGTCACATTCATCTTCCCATTAGCCGGAATTATTCCTGAGGGGAATGAAACGAGAAAACGTGATACTCTCTCGTCTTGCCAAGTCCAATCAAAAAGGCTGACACACACACACAAATATATATAGTTGACCTTTGAATAACTCGGGGGTTAGGGGTGCTGAACCCCCACAGTTGAAAATCTACATAAAACTTTTGACTCCCCCAGAACTTAACTACTAATAGCCCAGTGTTGCCCAGAAGCCTTACTTGAAACATAAATCATCGATTAACACATATTTTGTATGTTATATGTATTATATACTGTGTTCTCACAGTAAAGTAAGCCAGAAAAATAAAATGTTATTAAGAAAATAATAAAGAAGAGAAAACACATTTAACATTCATTCAGTGGGAGTGGATCATTATAAAGGTCTTTATCCTCATTGTCTTCAAGTTAAGTCAGCTTAGGAGGAGGAGGAAGAGGAGGTGTGGGTCTTGCTGTCTCAGGGGTGGCAGGGGAGGAAGAGGTGGAGGACGTAGGAGAGCAAGGACAGGCAGGCACACTCAGTGTAACTTTTATTGAAAAAAAATCTGTGTATAAGTGGGCCTGCACTGTTCAAACGTTTGTTGTTCAAGGGTCAACTGTACATTCTTCCCATGCTAAGCATAAGCACAGTATTTCTATTATCTTTATATAGTCTTTAAATACACGTGAATCTACTTCTGCATGTTTACAATGATCTTATTTATCAATTACTACATTTATCCTTTATAGTCATTATTTGATTGTGTCAGTTATATAAATATATACATATCAATCTGCATTAGTGATTCAGACATGAATTCCCAGAACTGTCAGCTTTAAACAAATTACCAGATGTGGATGTTAATGCTGTAAGCAACAAGGAAAAGCTAGGAACACACATATGGTTCACACTAATTCGGTTCCTTATATTTTTGTGTAATTTGTTTCTCCTCTTTCAAATCTTTATGATAGACTGCTGTTCTCTCCAAAGTCAAATATCATACTGTGCCTTCTCCCTCCTTTGTATCTGGTGCCAACAGGGCTTGGTACATGGTAAGTGCTCAACGAACGTGTAAAGAAAAATAGAAGGGAGGGAGGATGGATGTACTAGCCACGATGACAGCTAACATTCTCTCTAACTTCCACTGAAGGCTCTTTGGTTTGCTTTCTGGATGAGACCCTTGATCCTTCCGCTGTCCCCACAGGGGCCTTGCACAGTCCCTCATAAGGGCCTGGCATACCCTCCTTGCTGTCCATCCCCTCCTCTGAATCTTGCATTACTCTCCTTTCTCTCTATGCTCAATCACATGGACCATCCACTGAGCCATTCAAGTATTGACTGAGCACTTACTATGTGTTTTAGGAACTGGAGATACATCGATAAACAAATCACAGTTCCAGATCTCATGGAGTTTACGGTATAGCTGGGGGCAGCAAAAAAGGAAAGAAAGAAAAGAAATAAAGAAAAGAAAGAAAGAAAGAAAACAAAGTCAAGTCATGTAGGGCATGGGGAAGCAAGCGGGTGGGAAGGAAAGCCCCGTGGCGAGGAGATGAAGAGGTCTGGGGAGAAGAGAGCCTTGGCTCCAATCCCTGACACCGGCTCCTGCTGCCTTGGGATCAGCACTTGCTGCTCTCTGGGCCTGCAGAGCTCTCTCTCCAGATCTTCTCTTAGCTTCTTTATCCTACTCCCTAAAATTATCTTGTCTACCATCTGCCTTCCACTAGATTAGAATGTACATCTTAGGAAAGCAGGTTTGTTACGGCCTTCCCAGATCAATAAATTCTTGTTGAATGAGTGAATGACTCCAAAGGCTTGTCAACCATGTATTACACAAAACTCCTCCTGCCTCTCCCTCCACAGGAAATTCACTGCCCTAAACTCCTGTCATCCCTACCAGACTCACGTGCCACCTGAATTGTAACCTTTCAAAGTTTCCCCATCTCCCAACTAGATTGTAAGCCCCAAAGGCAGACACCAGCTCTGTACCTCTGTTATCTTCCTGGATTCCTGTCACAGGGCTTCAGAAATAAATCTTTGTCAATTTCTTGAGCACAGAAGCCAAAATCTTAAATGACACCCACTAGTGACCCTAGCGCCCACTGCAGGGCAGGATCGGCAGAAGAGCTGGGGTCTATCAGATGATTGGAAACCCTGATTCTCCACGACACGTGCGACTTCAATACTTCTGACCACTCACTTGGTCAGAAAAAACACCCATTTGACCCATAATTCATTGGGGGCTTTAGATAAGAACATTCTATTGCTTCTGCTCTAGCTCATTAACTTAAAAAGAATAAGAACAAGCTCTGGAGCAAGGAGTAATGTTTGCCTTGATCTGGCTGATTTATTTTTAAGTGCTCCCAGCCCAGATCTAATACATAAAGCACACTGTGGTGTAGCCCAGGCCGCTGGAGTACACTGCTTTTCCGCTAACAGGGATACCAGTTAATACAGCGCTGCTAACAGAGCCGGAGCCGTGGATTGCCAGATGCGCTCAGCTGTAAAAGGCGTGTAACTTCCTGCTTGGCAAAAACTAACAGTGGTTCAAAGGAGAGTACGTTTCACGTTTTAAAAGTGAGAAGGGCACCCCCAAAATGACTACTTCATTTTTAAAAGCCCTATTTTATGGTTTCAATCCAATTCCATCTGTGGTCAATTTCAGATTGCTACCCTTAGATAACCAGAGATAATGTTAAATCACCCAGGGCAGAGAGGGTGGTGAGCAGAGACAGAGAGGAAAGAGCAAAACTAAAAATAAACTAAAGGCTAAGAACACCCTAGTTTATCAATAAAATAGGTATTACAAAGATGTAACAACATCGAAAAAATGTTATAATGATAAATGAAGTCACCAGGAACATCATTGTGTCTTTGCCTAGATTACAGTTGTATAAAGCATGTGCATAAATATGGGATGTTATTAAAAGGAGATGGAAAAATAAAAGCACATATTTGTTAGGGAGTAAGGCCCAGGACGCGGATAATTTTTAAAAAGTTCTTTTTTCCAACATGTCCATAGAGTGTTACTATAACATTGTTATCATTTTAAAATAACTTTTTCTTCAAAGATCTCAGAAAGAACTAATTGCTCTCCCTAAATTGTCCTAGAGCCATTCAACCCACCTACTTAACATGTTAGTAAGTATTGGTTTTAATCTTCCAAGATTTATGGTTCCACTAATGGTGTGACTGGGTAAACTACTTATTCTCTCTAAGCTTTGGTTGGGAAATTAATAGCTACATACTTTTAAAATCATCCATGCACAAGCTGTTGACAAATTCTAACAATGCTTTTCTTTTGGTTTCCTGGATTACAGAAGGGAGGGCAACTATCCGACTCACAGTGGTGACACTCAAAGTCACTGCTGCTGCCCAGGGTATGTGTGCAAGAGAAGGGCCCAGAGACCACCAGACCCTGATTCACACATGTAACTTGTTTGGTTACATGTGAGCTTTGTGACTTAGCTTGGTCTGAGGCTCAGTTTTCTCATCTGTAAAATGGGACAAGGCTCAAAGGAGAAAGAATGTATGGGGTCTGGGATAATGCTTGGTAGATGGTGTATGTCCTAAAATTGTGGCCTTCCTAATGCTTGTGCTAAATAAAACAAGCAATAATTCATTGTGCATTAAAGGATCATTAACATGTCAGGAAGAGGAAATATTTCTTCGAAAAACTTACACTTGACCCATTTGAGTTCTTAAACAGGAAGAGAGAATTGCCGCCCAACGCCCGGTCACTGGGATGAGCTTCCCAAAGCACCGGGTCTTTCCTGTTGCTCCACGAAAGTGCCAAATCCAGGCGAATCTAGGTCAGAAGGCAAGGGCTGGGCTGCCTCTGGAAGGGTCTAGTTTACAGTTTAGGCCTGGAGACTTACCATGAAGAGGTGAACACAAGCCCTCAGCTAGATACGTGTCCTAACTTTCCTGGGAAGAACCAGCTCCTGCCCAGCCTCGCGGATGACGACTGACACGGCACAGCTCCTTGGACTGCTAGTAACCCCAGGACTTACTTCAGTCTTGTATCCCCTTCCCCCTCCAGCAAGCTTTTTTGACTGGAACCAGAAATAAGTGGTAAAATTAAGTCTTTCAGAATCTACTGACTTTCCTTTTCATCCGCATGCATCAAATATCCAGAATGCGGATGTCAGGAGCAAGACCAGAGCCGCCCGAGGGCTCTGCCTGTGCTGACGGGAAGTTGTGGAGATAAAGCCTGAGCAGAGGATGCCGTGGAAACTAAGCCACTCAGGAATCCCTTTTCTGCCAAACATAAAAGCTGCTGGCCAGGGACAATTCGTGCAGCACACACATATTGGTGCCACCATGCCTGGTGCTGGGGCCAGCATCACAGAGCCGGCACCTGTAGGGGACAAAGTGATTGCCGGGAAGTCTGGATGTCAGACTGCTCTCAAGGAGCTGCAGGGAGTGTGGCAGGCACCCCACTCACCCAGGGCTGGAGCTGGAGCCTCGGGGACCCTTCAGCAAGGCCCATCCCCTCCGCCATCACCCCTCACCATCCCCAAGGCCACCACCCATCCTTGCCAGCCTCAGCTTCTTTCCCGGGGGGCTGCCTGCACCCACCTTGTGCCACTCCAACCCGCTCTCCGCTCGGGAGCCAAAGAGATCTTTTAAAACGTATATGAGGCCAGGCCATCCCCTGCTTCAAACTCTCCAGTGGACTCCCACCCCAAATCTTAACTCCCACCTACTCAAGGCCCTGCCGGCCTCTCCAACGGGGCCTCACACTCTCCTTCCCTTGCTCACACCCCCGGATACCCTGGGCTCCCTTGAGTGTGACCTTGCCAAATCTGTTCCACCCTGATGTCCCTGTGTGAGTGGCTTCCTCTGTGTGACATCCTCTTCCCCAGCTCTTCCCAAGTCTGCCATCTCTTTGTCAAACAGGTCTAAGCTGACATGACTCTTCCCCTAAGAGGCTCTTCCTGACCACCCAGTTGATGGCAGTTGCCTGGGCACGTCACCATGCATTATTTTTCTTCATCATCATTTTGACTCTGGGCAATGTCTTCTGTTTGTGGGCCTGCCTTTCCCCTCAACCCCCACTGGAATCTATGCTCCAACACAGCAGGGACCATGGCTGTCTTGATCTCTGGGTACGCAGGGCCGATGACAGTGTCTGAGGCCCAGCAGGTGCTCCGAGGTAACTTATGGAAGAATGTGGGCCCACAGGGAGGAGGTGAGCCCTGCAGAAACCAAGCCCTAGGCATTTCTGGTGAAAAGATGGTGAAGTAAAGCTATTTTAACTCGACTACTCTCCACCAAAACCCACCAGAACAATAAGGGAAAATGGGTAAAAAGGGAGAGGAAAAAATCTACTAAACAAAGGAAGTGGCCACAGCCCCAGGGCACAAACAAGAAGCGGACTACCAAATGCTGTGGCCTGAGGCACAGGAGCATGCTTAGAGCCAAGAGGGTACAGTTTTTCCCCAAAGTAAGAGTCACAGTCCTGAAAAACAGCTCCTACTACCCTCTGGTTAAAGTGACAAAATGTAGGCATGTGGGTGGGCCCTGGAGAAGTGGGGACAATGAGAAAAGAGACTAGACGCTGGTATCATAGACTAGCAGGGCAGGGGGCTGAAGAAGCAACTACACTGCCACAGCCATGTCCATTGTCTGTGACCCAATTAGAGGGGAGCTGGAGGTGACCTGGTGGGGAAAGAGGGGAGTGGTGACAGCTGCATGGTGGCGCACAGCACAGGTGACTCAGTGACTCTCCTGTGAGCACTTGGCCCTTGTGAGCACAGGGCAGTGATGGGAGATGTTTTCCTGAGATGCATGAACATGCAGACGGGGGTGAGGGGGTTCGAGCAGATTCCCTACACCCCAATTCTAGCCCTGCCACTGCCCAACCGAGTGCCCTTGGGCAACTTGCCTAAACACTCTGTGCCTCAGTTTCCTCATCTGCAAAGTAGACATAATAACAAAATCAACTTTATAAGAGTTGTTGGGGATATTAAATGAGTTATGCATTCGGTGTGGTGTCTGGCATGTGCCAAACACTATGTAAGCATTAGCTATTGTTATTATTATTATCCCTTCTTCCACATTGTTCTTCTGCTGGGAGCAGGCCCTACTCAAAGTTGAGTCCAATGCTGAATAGAAGCAGCACAGGTACCTCACATGTAAACTGCAAAATGAAAACTAATACTTTCTGGAGGAGCAAAGGAACAGAAGCAAAATCAGAGAAAGAACACATCACAGGAGGACAGCCTTCCAACACAGGTGCTTCTCTGGAATGTTACAGGAAACAGCACGGCCTTGTCACAGAAGCAGTCACCAGAATTCAAGGAAGCAGTATTAGAACATACTAGGAGGAGATGAAAAGAAAGTTGGTGGAGCTCAGGAAACAAATGGAAAAAGAAAAGGAATTGTCACTGAGGCAGAAACTGCAGCAGAAGGAACAACAAAAACGAACACACACACATGCATACACATATATACATACTGCATACACACACGCATACACACGTAACTGCATACCCACACCGCACACATGCATGCACACACACCACATGCACACACTGCACACATGCACACACATGCTGAAGACACAGGTAAAGACATGGCAGATAGGAATGGGAAATCCACAGAAAATGAAGTTATTTTAAAGAAGATAATGAGGGCTGTACGGAAAGTATCCAGCTATGATTTTCATAAGTTTTCATATTGCATGGCTGGATACTTTCCGGACTGCTTGTACATACTGAAGGCAAAAGAGAACCAACATTACACACGCAAATGATACTCCCGACGAAGAGAATAAAGCAAATAGAACATTAAAATATTCAAGGTTTTAATAGTTGAAACATTTCCTAAAATAATAATTCATTTTTTTCTCCAGATCAAAAGGACATGCCATGTTCCAGGGGAAAATAAAATGATACCAATATGTATCCTGGTACCTAACCTCAAGACTGAAAAAAAAAAATCCCTAGGGCCTCCAGAATTTACTTTGGATGGGGAAAGATTCAGTCCAGCCTCTGAATTCCTAGCAAATTCAATACCAGAGGACAATCAGCAATGTCTACGAAGTTCTAGGTGAACGAAGCTGTAAATCCCAGGCTGTTATATCTCGCCAAATTGTCCTTTAAGGTCACAGGCAGCAGAGAGACACTATCTAATATGCAAGTGTTCCCGGCATGTGGCCAGGAACCTCTGGCTGACAAGCCACTAGGTGACAACATCCAGACAGCCAGAAAAAGAACTAAATAAAGAATTTGGAAATGGAAAGAACGTGGGATAAAGAATAGAAGTAAACACCCTGGCTGCATTTCAACAGAATCTAAGTAACTGTGGAATTTATGGTCACAAAACAGAACAAAACAGAACACGAATGCTGTCATCTATACAACGCAAAATAGAGTAACAGAGCCAGAGCTGTAAGCAGGGAGGAAAAGTGTCCGTGTGCTGTGTCCCCACCTTCCACAGCCAAGAGTCTGGCTGAAGGTGGAGCACGCAGTTGCAGTCGACGGTGGCCCTGACCTATTCATATTTTCATAATCTCTTTTCTTCATTTTAGCAGTGAATTTTAGGAATAGATATCACATGCATCAAGGAAGTTCCTTAGTTCCTTCAGCTTCACTTGTTTTTCTTAAGTCAATATCAAGGAACAACAAAGATTTTTTTGTATCATATGATCCCATTTTTCTTCTAGTTTTTTCTGTCTCTGTATCACTGTATGAGTCCAGCTTTCCTCTTTCTCCTCTTTGTACATGAGCATGGAGAGGTGTCTGCAGTGGTGTTCGACAAATGTTCATGATGCTTATTACTGAGATTCTCAGTAGTGGTTTTTCAGCGTAGGTTTTGTACTTTATACATGTTTTAATTTTTTATAATAAATATATCATTTTTATAAAGCTCACACATGCAAACATTTACGTTTGTTTAACCCCATTTCTCCTGTACTTACTTACACCCAGAGTGATTCTTGTTTTCCTCTGTTGTTTCTGTTGCCTGGTTTTTGGCACAGAACCTGCCCCAGGCGGGCGCTACCGGACCTGCAGAAGGGCCTGCTCTCCGTGTGAAAGCTGGCACTCTCCTCCACCTCCTGGAAGACAGGATTTCCCATCCCTGGCTTCTCCCTGGGCCTCACCGGGACCAGCACTTCTGGATGGACAGTGGAGGTAAGAGTTTGGTCAAGGTACAGGCATTGTTCTCTGCGTCAACTTTGCTGACTACTGCTGTGGTCAGGTGAGCTCGACCAGTCCAAACTGGTACCCCACCAAATGGTCCTCTTGGACAGGAGATACTCAGGGCCACTGAAGGCAAGAAGAATATGCAAGCCTTGGTTGAGAGCTATTACTAATTTCTTCAACTTTTCTCTCACAAAACAGAATTTTCCTGAACTCTTAGTATATGCCACAAGTCCGTATGTCCCCGTCCAAAGACATCCTGTATCATTACTCTTCCAGCTTAGCACAATGGTTGAGACTTTGAGTCTGGAGTCAGGCAGACCCTGTTGCCCTGGGCAAGTCTCCCTGAGCCTCAATTGTCCTCAGGTACAAAAAGGTGATAGTAATAGTTTCCTCCTCCCAGGGCTGTAGGTTTAAATGAAATAGTGCATGTGACGTGCTTAGCACAGTACCTGGCATGTGGCCAACATTAGTAAAAGGAAGCAATTATTAACACCATGCAAACCACACTGTGTACAATCACTGCCACCTATCAAGAACATATTGAGTGCTGAGTAAAATAGATCATTGCTACCAATGTGACAGAGAATTGCCACCTACCTGTCTAGCTTTTCTGCTTTCTTCAATGTGCATTTATTAATTAATTACCTATGTCATTTAAAAGCTAAGAGACTCATGTGCATCTAATATATTAACTCTCCCTAATTGTTCTTCTTTCGTCTTCATTAGGTTTGATGCTTTAGAAAATCTTTTAAAAGTCTGATCTCTTGACTTTCCTTCTCCTGAGCATTCTTTTCCAACCCTGCACATGGCCCCTGGCTATTCCTCCATTTGCTGACCTGGAAGGTTACCAGAAGCCCTTTCCTGGTGTATCTCACTCATGTCCACCATTTGTTTGAAGTGAACCTTGCCAAAGAGCTGTATGTCACCATTTTTCTAAACAGTCATATAAGCAGTATACTTTCTGGGATGAGGCTGTTCCCTATGGTCCTAACTACCAATAAAAAACATTTTATGGGGGCCTGTTTTGTGTGCTGGAGATCCAAAGGCCTTAACATCCCCCTGACAAATCTGATCTGTCCCCTGCACAGTTTCTGCTAGGATTTGAGGTCTTCTGTGTCACCAGTCTGCTGGTGTATGGTGAGGTGGGGAGGAGAAGCAGGTGCAAGCTTCCCTGTTCATATTCTTATCTGGATGGAATTGCTCTGCACAGAGACTACCAAAGGCTGCTGGATCTTGCAGGTGAGGCTTGTTATGTGATAAAATACCTCAACCAGGAGCCAAGGGGTCTTTGGAGCTAAAAGAGGCAAAAAGGAGTTAACATTTGCTTCCTTTTGAAACCTAAATGGGTAAATGCTGGCATGTGGGCAGCATGGTGGCAGGTATTGCCAGGGGTATGAATGAGTCCACCTGAGACAGTGTGATTGGACGAGGAGTCCAGACCTGCCACCTGCAGGAGGTGCATGGAGGTGTCGTGGACCTCGACAGGCAGGGCGCAGTGTTCTTGGTGTCCTGGTGCTCACCCTGGGGGCAGGGGGGAGATTTTTTCTTTGTTGGGCTATGCTGCCTGCTGGGTTGGTGGCCCTCAGGTGATGCCTGTAATCAAAAAGTGGTTTGAGGCCAAAGCAAGGGCGGAAGCTCTGGGATTACTCCCAAATCAATATAAAGTTGTAAGAAATTTGCATCTCGGAAGAAAATGCCAATTATACAACTATTTGTAAGTGGCTTATATATTGATCATAACTGAAAAAGAGAATGAAATTATGGAAAATTTATATAAGAATTCTGGACAATAGCTCCCAAGGAACTCTTGCTTAGCTAGCCATTTTATGCTGTAATTTGCCATTTATATGAACTGGATGCATTCTTCCTTACTCAACAGGACAACAAGGGAATTTCCGGGATCACAAAATAGTCACAAGTAGACAAGTTCAACAATTTTTTGTGGCATTTGGCTGGTCTTCAACACTAACAGGGTCTTGGCCAAAGTTGCGTATTGCTTGCTCTTCCAAAATCATCGATAGAGTGTTCTTGATATTTTAATTGCGTATGATTTTTTGTTAGCAGCACAAGAAAGGTCATAAAATCCTTTACTCATTTTCCCCAATCTCGGGAAACTCTTGGCATCACTATCAGATCCAGCTTCTGACAGCTACAGTGCACACCTGTGTCTTCAGGATACCCAATGGGAAAATGGCCCCCCGAGTTAAAGTTGAGGGAATATCTCATAAACGGAATTCGCTTTCTTCACACTTCTTTCATTTGGCAAGCCTGAGCACAAAATGCCTGGAAGGTGTGTGTAGACGATGCTTCTAGTTCCTACAGCAGATGTGGTTTATTACCTAACAGACTAGGGATGTCCTCACCAGTCTTTTAGAAACTGGTTACGAAAAGCGAGCTTAAAAAAGTATCTGCAAATATAGATGCTAACTGTGTCAGATTAGCCCACGGTTCTTAGCCTATCTGGACGCAGTTTGTAACATGGAGGCAATATTGCATTATGGCCAAAAAGTGGCCCATTATTGTCCAGCTGTCCAGCCTCTAAGACACGCCAGACGCCTGGCCGGTTAAGAAAGCCTTTGAGCACAAGCGTGCCTGGGGAAGCTGCCGGCCTGCCTGCAGTCACTCTCCGTGCAGCCGGCCAATGCTTTAAGACTCACCACTAAATTCTGTAACCTCGGAAGTGTAACAATCAAAGATGTGCCGATACATCAACTAAGTGGGAAACCAAACCAAGAAAATTCCCGAGAGACCAGTGGACCAGTGGATCCCCTGAGCCTCACAGGATAGCTTCTGAGGAGGCCGAAGGGCCGGGCCTGTGCGAGCAGTTTGGAAAGCCAGCAACACCATCCACACAGGGCAGATCGCTTAAAACAGCAAACGGGGATCCCAGACGTTGAAGAGCCCTGGCTTGCCTTCCTGTCTTCATTGATTCATTCTCTTCTCTTGCACCACGCCATCCTGATTCTCCTCCTGTTCTCTGCTCCTGGATCCACAGCCCCTGGCTGTCCCATGAGTGCCTGGGCACTCAAGGCTTGGCCCTCGGTCCACTTCCCTATCCACACTCACTCCCTGGGTGACCTCATGTCCAGTCCCACGGCTCTACCATCTGTTAACACCCAGGGATGTCCAAATTTCTGTCTTTGGCTCTCACCTCTCTTTGGACTCCAAACTGGTATATTCAATTTAATTTCACTTAAAAGAGGAATTTAAAATACAAGTAACAAAGTTGCCAGAACAATCACAAAGGCATATCGGATGGATCAGACAAAGTATCTCACGCATCACACATTTGCCTGGATTACCAGGCTGTGCATTTTATAATCTGGGCGCTCAGGGAAAGGCCTGCGTAATTTTTTTTTAAGTGTTTTACATATAGTTGTCAGTGAACTCTGCTCAATGCTGCATTTTCTTATCTACATAGTCCCTGGGTTTTGAATAGGTTTTGTTTCAAAACCCCTTTGGTAAATTAGTATTCTGGGTCTTAGGTCACAGTTTTTAAGAGACGTTTGGCAAGATCATTAGTGCCCTACGTTCTCCTCCCCTCCCTGGCTGCCACCACCAGCTCAGGTCAGGCGCTCAAGGCCCACGTTAGTTCATTCCAGCACCAGCAGCTCTCGGCTGCCTCTCTGTGCCCGCCTCACTCACACCCGCACCACTGTGGGCACACTGACCTGTCTGCAAACAGCTCCCATCACGACTGCTCAGAAATCTCAGCGGTTCCCTTCTGTCTGCAGAACTTAATAGGACTATGTACCATCAGCCAGGGCAGGGCCGAGGGAAGGCTTATTGTAAGAATATCAGCTATACTTAAAATGTGAAATATTATCTTGTGTAGTATAATTTTGGTAACCATCTATTTTTCCTTCTTTTTAAGGCCCAAACAGCTGAAAATAAAAAAAAACCTCTTCTCTTTGGAAAGAGAATCAAGTACCTTCTTTTCTTTTTTTTGCAATATATACAGTTATATTTTTAAAATCCCAGAATGGCTCCTGGTTCTTTAGAAAATAATCTATATATCTCTCATAATTCAGAATTAATTCAAAGTTTCTGCTTTGAACACTCATTTGTTGGACAAAATATGCACTTGCAGTGATGAAAGAGTCGTAAGCAAATGAATACCCAGATTTAAAACAAAGCAAAAGAAACTGTTTTAGCATTCACAGTAGACCACTGGGGACAGATATTGAAATCACAAACCTAAACACTCAGACAGAAACTGGGGAGCAGAAACCACTTCAGGTGTAAAATTTCACATTCAAATGTCCTTAGCAGCACAGGGTCCATGTCCTTCGGGGCATGCAAAGACAGGCTGTCTGTACCACAAGCGAGACGAGACGAATACTTTAGACCCTTCACTAAGATTCTGAAAGCTCTGGAAGAAATAATATTCCTATTTTATATGAAATTGAATTAAAAGGTGAATACAAAGCTGAGGATGTACCAAGAGCCAAAATTAGAATTATAATGGATCAATTTCTGATTTCAAGTTTTGACTTTGGAGGGAACTTACCTAGATATTATTATAAATTATCTGCATGATACAAATTATCCAAAAGTGTCCTTATTCCCAAGTGCCCAGTTCCAATTTACATTATGTCAAATGTGTGAAAATTCATTACTTTTACACATTTGAAAATATAATAATACATTCAAGTGTGATTTATTCCTGTTTTTAGAACCTGAGATCTACTTTCCAAATTCTCTCTTTGGTCTGAGAACGTTGAGGAAATTGGAAACTTGAAATGTTGACTCTCCTTACCTGATGTTGGCTCAATAGCAAAGGCTTGATGAGACTGAAGCAAAGTGACATGGAACTCGAAATCTACAGGGCAGCTGCACTGCAAAGGAATAACATAACTTTTGCTGCAAAACAAACAAAAAGAAAATTAAAATATTATTTTTCCTTCCAACTAGCTCTTTTGGTAGCAAGAAATAGAGACTCAAGTTATATAATAATAAACAACAACAACGATAGCCAACACTGAGTTAGTGCTTCCTGTGTGTGAAGAGCTATCCTATGCATTCCCACATATTAACTATTTTAATCCTAGGAGGTGGTGCTATGATTATCCCCACTTACAGAAGAGGAAACCGAGGCACGAGTGAGGGGAAATGCTCTGCACAAGGTGACGTGGCTGGTTAGTGGCAGAACTGGGATTCAACGCAGGTAGGCTCAGCTTGGTGTCTACAAGCCCAACACCACTGTCCTGCTCTCTAAAGCACTGTTAGGTTCATGCTCCAGAGACCCAGAGTAACAGGGGAAAGGCAATCTCTACCCCACAACGAGGCCTCAGACAACAAAGGAAACGCCGAACAGACAGGCCTTACAGATAGCCTGGGCGACCCCTGGCCCTCACAGACCTGGACCCGACAGCACGGAAGAAGCCACATTCGGGCTGTGTTTGGCTGGAACAGGCTAGATACTCTGTTTGGTCAGAAGTCCAGCAGCCATTAGAGAACCTGGAGGGGTCAATGTATTTAGAAATGCTCTGTCACCCCGAGACAAGGCAGACTTAAGCAAGCTTGAGACTGTCACAGCACCACAGGAGCTGCGGCAGAGGTGGCGCATCTCAGAGAGCCCCAGGCTTCCCATAATGTTCCCTCCTACTCTCAGGGTAGTCCAAGTTGGCATTGTGAGCAAGACCGGGGAAGCAGAGCCCTCCAGGGTCACTCGGCATTCTACTCAGCAGCAGGAAGTTGAGCTCCTCCTTTCAAGCGACCCAGCCACTCCCTGCCTTTCTTTGCACCTCCTCCCCTGTCTGGCTACCAGCCGGCTCCTTCACCCTCACCTCTGTGCAGTGCACCCCCCCGTAACTCCTGGGCCTCATGTCCGCCACGGCCCATCATGGCCCTCCTGCCTCAGGGCTGGCCCTGCCTCTTATCGTTTTGGGTGCTGGCCTCCCTACCAACGCTCCATCCCGTCCCATTGCCCAGTGCAATTCCTGGGAGAATGCGATTGTAATCTGGTTTGTGCCAGCTGGGATCTGCTTTCTGGATTGGTACTCACGCCAACCCATCTGTTGTGGACTTTTCCCATCACAACGGGCCTCCCTAGCTGCCCAGCGCCTGTCTTCCCTGGAGAGTCTGCGTGCTATGAAGGCAGAGTCCGAGTCCACTTGGGTCTCCAGTGTATCCCAGAGTCTCGCACAGACTAAACGCTCAACAAGTATTTGTTGGAGCAAAGTGAAATAACCCCTTTGACAGTAGCAATTCTGGGGATGCGGTATAGCTCAAATGTAGCTGTTAAAACTATGACCAAAGCATTTTTAGTTGGCTTTAAAATTCATTGCCTTTTAAAAAAAATCTGTGAAATATTCTAAATATAAAGAAAAATATAAATAATAATAATATAAAGATTCCTTTATCCACCACCAAGTGTTATCAAATCTTTTGCTTGGCTATATCACTGTTATGTTTTTAAAGATATAAAGCGTCACAGAAGAGTTGAAGCTCCCTGTTCACCTTTCCCTAAGCTCTCCCCTTCCTCTCTCTAGGGGTGACCTATCCCGTATTTGCTATCATTCCCGTGAATTCTAATGGTATCACTGCATTTGCATGTACTCATAAAATTATAATGTTGTATTGTTTGTCTTTAATAATATTGTTCTGAAACTTGCTATTGTTGCTCAATGCTATAATTTTCATATTTATCCATGAAGTTCTGTTCATTCACTGTAACTAGTGAAGTGCATTCCATTCTATGACTGTACCACACTTGTTGTCTATTCTCCTGCTGATGGCAGGTTGTTTGCACTTTTTCACTATTGCAATGTGGCAATGAAGATCCTTGTGCACAACTCCATGCACACCTGTACCAGAGCTACTCTAGGTAGAACAGAAAAATGGAATTGCTGGTTAGTATTATAGCAAATAAAAATATCAACTTTTTAAGATATGGCCAAGATGTTTTTCAAAGCCCTTTACCAATGGACACTTCCACTAGCAGCATAGGAGAGTTTCTGTTGTTTACCAACGTTTAGGATTTTCAGATATTTTAACTTCTGCCAGCCTGCTGGAGGTGAGATGGCATCTGGTTTCTTTGAGGTTGAGCTTTTATTCCTGTGTACCCATTTGGGTTTTCTATTCTATGAATTGCCTGTGCTTATCCTTCGTCCATTTTTCTATTGGGTTGTTTCGTTCTTTTATTCATTTGTGAATTCTAATATTAATTTTGTTAATTATATGCATTCCAGATATCTTTTTCAAGCCATAGTTTATTTCATGACTTATTTATGGTGTCTCATTGAACAGAAGTTTTTAATTTTAAGATAGCTTTATCTATCTTTATTTTTTTATTTTTTTTTTTTTTT
>VBSM01003199.1:6097233-6124987 GCA_008086735.1 Cheirogaleus medius | reverse complement strand
GGCCTCCCAGAGAGCTAGGATTACAGGCGTGAGCCACCGCGCCCGGCCTATCTATCTTTATTTTGGAGAGAATTGAAATCTGCTCCAAACTATGAACACGGTATGTCTCTAATTTATTCAGGTCTAATTTTATGTCCTTTAAACAAATTTTAAAAATCTCTCCATAGTGAGCTCATACATTTTGGTTAGATTTTTCATCCCTAGGTGTCCTGGTATATTTGAACTGCTATACAGAACCACAGACTGGGTGGCTTATAAACAACATTTATTTCTAACTTTTCTGGAGGCCGGAAAGTCCAGGATCAAGGTGCTGGCAGATTTGGTGTCTGGTGAGGGCCTGCTTCCTGGTTCATAAATGGCCATTTTCTCACTGCGTCTACACACGGTGAAAGGGACTAAGGGTGCCCTCTGGGGTCTCTTTTATAAGAAGACCAATCCCATCATGAGGGCTTTGTCTTCATGACCTAGTCACCTCTCAAAGGCCCCATCTCCTAATAACATCACCATGGGGGTTAGAGTTCAACATATGCATTTTGGGGGGAAAAACAGTCAGACCATAGCACCAGGTATCTTATAGTTGCTGTTGCTATTGTGAATGGATTTTTTTCTTTCATAATTCATTATTACTAGTGCATTGCAATGCTATCTATTTTTGGATATTGATCTAAAACCATGCTAAAGTCTCTTATAGGTTGTAAAAGTTTATCTATAGATTTCTTTAGATTTTTCTATGTAGAAAATCATATAATCTTAAAATCCAAAAACAAAAAACTAAACGACCTTTTTCTATTTACTTTTCCAATTCATATTTATTTTTTCAGATCATTGCATTGATGATGACTGCTAGCACAATACTAAGTGGAAGTGATAATAGACGGCATCCTTTTCTTATTTTGACTTTATTGGAACTATTTTAATGTTATATCACTAAGAATGATGTTTCTGGGGCTGGGCGTGGTGGCTCATGCCTGTAATCTTAGCACTCTGGGAGGCCAAAGCGAGTGGATCATTTGAGCTCCGGAGTTCGAGATCAGCCTGAGCAAGAGCAAGACCTAGTCTCTACTATAAAAATAGAAAGACATTAGCTAGACAACTAGAAATATATAGAAAAAATTAGCCGGGTATGGTGGCACACGCCTGTAGTCCCAGGTACTCAGAAGGCTGAGGCAGGAGGATTGCTTGAGCCCAGGAGTTTGCGGTTGCTGTGAGCTAGGCTGACGCCACAGCACTCTAGCCCGGGCAACAGAGTGAGACTCTGTCTCAAAAAAAAAAAAAAAAGAAAAAGAAAAAGAATGATATTTCTGGAAAGTTTGTGATACTCTTTATCAAGTCAAGGAAATTTCCTCCTATTTCTATTTCTTTTTTTCTCCCATTTAATCACAAATTAGTTTTCTTTTTGTTAAAATTTGTCTGGTCTACCTAACTTTTCCATTATTTTATTTTCAAACTTTCAGAAAAGTTTTATTTTAGGTGCATCTCTAGGAAGCAGCATATAGCTGGATTTTTTAAAAAGACAATTTGATAATCTTTTTTGTTTTTTAAAAATAGGTGAGTTTACTCTGTTTTCATTTGTAACAATTAGTGATAGATACATTTGAATTTATTTCTACCACCTCGTTTTGTGATTTCTTTGTTTCATTTTTGTCCTTTTGCCTCTTGCTGGACTGATTGCTTTTACATTTCTTCTTTTTTTCTCTCTTATGATTTGGCAGCGATAGACTGTATTTCTATTATTTCAATTGTTACTCTTAATTTTTAAAAAATTACTAGCAACAAAGTTCCCAACAAAGTCTAAATGTACCTAGTATTTCTACCTTCCTTCCAAACACAGTGTGGCAAGCCTTACCTGCCCACTTAACACTTTTTCTTACCCCCTCCACCTTGTGTATGTTATATTGAGATTTGGCTTTAACTTACTTTTAAACAAACAACAAAAATACTGATTTTAAAAATAGTTAATCATTAATTAAATTTAGCAACACATGTTATCAATTTTGGTGTTCACCATTGTTCCTGGGTTCCCATGGCTGCTCTCCAGTATTCTTTTCTTCTTCTTCTTCTTCTTCTTTTTTTTTTTTTTTTTTGAGACAGAGTCTCACTCTGCTGCCCAGGCTAGAGTGCCGTGGCATCAGCCTAGCTCACAGCAACCTCAAACTCCTGGGCTCAAGCAATCCTTCTGCCTCAGCCTCCCGAGTAGCTGGGACTACAGGCATGCACTACCATGCCTGGCTAATTTTTTCTATATATTTTTAGTTGGCCAATTAATTTCTTTCTATTTTTAGTAGAGACGGGGGTCTCGCTCTTGCTCAGGCTGGTTTCGAACTCCTGACCTTGAGCGATCCTTCTGCCTCAGCCTCCCAGAGTGCTAGGAATACAGGCGTGAGCCACTGCGCCCAGCCTATTCTTTTCTTCTTGCTGGTATATATCTTTTAACATTTCTTTCAGTGGGGGAAATTCTTTATGTATATAAGCTTATTTTTTATTTTCTTCCTTGGACAATAATTTAGCTGTGAAAAATTTTAGGTCGACTGTTTATTTTCCCTTGGCATTTTGACAATATTTACTCTTTATCTTTCCCTAATTGTTTGTTGCTGATGAAGAACTGCTGTGATCATTCCTTTGTAGGTAATCACTCTTTTCTCTCTGGTAGTTTTTAAGGGTTTCTCTTCATCCTTGATGCTCTCTGCAGCTTGACTCCGGTGTGTCTAGGTAGGAATTTATTTTTGTCCTGCTTGATATTTGAATGCACTGATCTAAAGTTTCATAATTATCTTTAATTCTGCAAAACTCTAAGCCAATAACTATTCAAACAGACTGTTGCTTGTCTGCTGTCCTCTCCACTCTCCTCTGACAAAACTCTTACTAGATACATGTTGGAGCTTCTCAGTTTAGCTTCCACACCTTCTCATTTCCCTTTCATTTAATCTCTCTATGCTATGTTCTCGATGAATTCCTAAGTATTATTTTCTAATGTATTAATCTTTTATTCAACTGTGTCCAGTGAATTTGATCTATTAAAATTTTAAATTTAAATCTCTACATTTTGAATCCCCTAAGATTTCTAATTGGTTCTTCTTATCTACCTGCCCTTTTAAAAAATTCTGCCTATTTTTGTTTCATAATTTCTTGATTTTTTTAAATGGAAGTTTGCTTCATTTGTCTCATTGAGGGTCCTAAGTGTACTATTTTTAAGTCTTATTAGACTTTTCTAAAAAATTCATTTATCCAATTATATTCTGATTGTAGGGTTTTGGCTGTCTTTCTTAGTATGAGATTTATTCTTGTGTTTTGGAATTTGGATTTGATGGTTCATTTTGATTAAAAAGGTTTAATCTATATTGAATTTTATAATTGCACCACATTGGGGCTCCTGCCAGGCAGCTATTTCAGGGCTATAGTGTACTCAGTCCCGGGGCCAGCAGGTAACTTGGCTTGCCTCTGCATCACAAGCTGGCTATTTTTATCCTCCACTTTCCTCTGGCCACAACTGGGTGCAAAGCCAGGTGACAGGCCAGCAGAGGGTTCCCAGCTTTCTTTCATGAGGAGTTCAAAGGTTGAGCAGCTCACCTCTTCCCCTGGCTTCAAACAGCAGGCCAGGTGTAGATAGCTTGAATCAGTGGGACACGTGTGGTCTCCTTTACCCCGTGCCAGTGACCTTGAAACCCCTACTGCCTACTCTAGAACCTGGAGTCTGAAAGCCTGTGGCTTCACTCTACTCCCCACTTAGCATTTCTATTCTGTCCTTGCTCTATAGAGTTGTTTATCTTGTTTCTGAGATTATACACACACACACACACACACACACATATCTTTTTGGAGGTCTCTTTTTTATATTTTATTGGTCACTAATTGGTATTTGGAGTAGAAAAGGTTCATTGCAATGTAAGCTCACTGTTTTACCTTGACCAGGTATCTCTAAATGTACTCTGGAGAGACCAACAATCTGAATGCTTGTCCAGCAATGCCCAGTTTCTAATTAATTTTTACCATATTTGTTTTAAAAATATTGTTCACTAGCTGTGATTGTCTGGGAGAGGAAGGTAGCTACACTCTGAGTACATGAGATCCACAATAGGGTAGAGGCCTGCTCAGACTTTATATAACCATGTCCAAGGGCTCTAGGTTTCTGATATAAGTTCTGGATAAGGGTTACCATACAGAGTAATATCTTTTGCCAACAAGGATATGTATGTTTCATCAGTGTTTCATCTACCAAACTCAAAAATACTGTTCTAAACAGGCTCTGCTAGAAGTATCCATTCAATTTTAACTCTCTGAGATGCTTCCTAATTCTGAAAAACAGAGTATATGAAGGTCATTACATTTTCCAGGCAACTCAGTCTAACAGATACTCAGGCCCCACTGAGCATCAGTCTACCAGCACTGGGTAGATAAAACTAACATGACAAGTTACACATGCATGCAAGTTACACATGGCCCTCAGGATGTAAGCAAGCCTGGGGAGTGTGCAAAGTGAAGTGTTAAACTGTCTAAACACGGTCTTTGAAGATGAGGCTGGCGACTCACATGGCCGCATGGGCTGTGTTGTGTTGTGTAACCCAGGGATCTGTTCAGAGCTGTCTCAGCAAGGCGGACTCTGATATTCAGGGCTCTTCCACTAAAAGCTGCATGTTTGCATTCTCCTGAATTGAAACAAACAAACAAAAACTCTTGGGGCTTTTTCCATTGGTCATCTATACCCAATTTTCAACTAATTTCACAGGTCTGATAATTCCCATAGAAAAGGCATCAGGGTATTTGTTAATAATGATTACATGAAGCCAAGTTCCTGATACATTAACCAGCCTGGAAAAATAAACAATTCCTTAAGGGCAAAAAATTGCAAGTACAGAAGGAGTCAGAGCAACGCAAGTAACACAAATGTCAATGGAATTGCTGAACTTTGCTCCCACTGCTGCTGTTTACGTTATGAACGTCAAATTAGTGTGCATGGCCACCATAACCATAAATCAAAGGCAGTCTAGATGAGTTTTGGTCAAAAGAAATTTTAGCTAACGTAAAGTTTAGTTTATTTAGAAGCTTTTCATATTTTAAGAAACAGAATCCTATTAGATTTGGGGTGGAATTAAAAATCCTAAACTAAATCCCCCCTGTTAAATACCATTAAAACTGATCTACAATGAAGAAAAATGAATAAATACACATATTTTATGCCTATTATTATTCCTCAGAGGCAAATAGAAACCTGAATTAGAGTTCTGCTATAACTTATAAGAATCAAGCAATTAAAATATTAAAGCAAGTAAAAGTTAGTACTTTTGGAAGTAACCATAACTTTTGTCCCTGTTACTTTATTATTTAAACATTTTATCAATTATGCTAAGGCTATGTATAAAAATATATTAAGTATTTTAAAAGAATTATTCCATATTTTGAATAAAATCCAACTCAAACCTTTTAAATACTAGACATATGTATTACGATCATGTAGAAATTGTATGCCTATTAGAAGAGAGAAATTTGCCTTTCAGAAAGTAAATATAATAGAATATATTAATATAAACCCAAATTTCTTTCTTGTCCCTTCTCTAGGATTTTTGAGAAAAAGAATGATCTGTAAACTTATTGTAGAGAACAAAAAAATCAAGTATATTCTTTTATTAAAAAATCTCAATATCTAGAGAGTGGAATTAATAGGCCATTTTGCGATA
Source organism: Cheirogaleus medius (assembly GCA_008086735.1). Classification (NCBI taxonomy): domain Eukaryota; kingdom Metazoa; phylum Chordata; class Mammalia; order Primates; family Cheirogaleidae; genus Cheirogaleus; species Cheirogaleus medius. Next base: position 6,119,315 of record VBSM01003199.1, on the reverse strand, counting down.
ATGGTATTTGTCTCCTTTTGGGGAGAATGAAGGTTAACTGATGACAAGTGTGATGAATGCTAATTCCAAGATGGTTGGATTCAGAAGGGACAATAAATCAGCCATTAGTTATTATGCTTATATAAAGTTTGAGGGAAATACCACCAAATTAAAGGGATGACTTCCCACAGAGATGTATAACAGACAATAATGTGGTGGTTTCAATGCCAAGTGAAGCTTGGCGTTAACAGGCCCATAGATCTCATTTTAGGGTTAAGTCAATCTAGTGGGACTTTTCTTTTGTCAACTTCTCATTGATAAGGGAATCATTCATAGCTCACAAGATGTAGACAACAACAAAGTATCTGTGGATCATTCTTTCCTTTCCAAATGTACAGAAGACTCATGAAACAATCTAGAGTCTGGGCAAGCTTTGGAGTTATACATTGTGGCAGTTTTCAAACAAGTCTACAAACTCTTCAACACTCTTTCCATTGAGAAGCGAAGTCTGTGTCTCCTTCCCTTGATTCTGGGCTCCATGATTATTCAATTAATAGAATACAATGGATATAATGTTGTACTTCTTTCTTGAGACCAAGGCCTAAGAAACTGGTATCTTTTACTTCTCTTGGGATACTCATTCTGGAACCTAGTCACCAAGTTGTAAGGAAGCTCAGGTAGATCGCGGAAAGACCTACAAGGAGAGAACCGAGGTACCTGGCCCTGAGGCCAGGTGAGCTCCCAAACAATAGCCAGCATGTGAGTGGGACACCTTGGAAGCAGATCTTTCAGCTCCTCTGATTAACAGTCATCAAGGAAAGCTTATAAAATCCTGCCATAGACTGTTTGTGTCCCCTTAAAATTTACATGTTGAAGCCTCAATTCCTGTGATGGAGGTGGGGCCTTTGACAAGTAATTGAGTTTTGATGAGGTCAGGAGGATGGAGCCTCCCTGATGGGATTTAGTGCCCTTTTAAGAGGAAGGAATCAGGGCCTCCTCCCTGCCATGCATGCCAGGAAACCGGAAAGAAGGCCCTCACCAAAATCTGACCATAGGCACCCTGAACTTGGACTTCCCAGCCCCCAGAACCGTGAGGAACATTTGCTGTTTAAGCTACCCAGTCTACGGTAATTTGTCATCACAGCCTGAGCTGAGACAAGTCCCAAGATCTTTTCTCAAATGGTACAAAGCTCCTCTCAGACACTGGCATGCACATAGAGAGGGAGAAGGAAATCTGGGGACTGACCAATTATTTCTATTTAAGCTTTAAAGATAAATTCAGAATGTGACTGACAAAAACAGAAGGAAATAAGACACAATATTAGTTGCCCAATTAGACTCCCAACTCCCAAACAAATGGGCAACAATTTGAAAAGCTATCAAGAGCTGAGGGTAAAATATGGTTCAAATTTCAAAGAGTGCTCTTTTATCTAAGATAACTTACGGACTTTTGAATTTTCATGTGTTACTTATCTTATTTTCAAGGACACAACTAATCTCATTGGGATTGGGGTCTCAAACCAGAAGTACAGTAGACCCATAACCCTTAATGATAAAGTTAAATAAAGATAAATAGAAATTTACATAAAGAAATGTTCAAGGACAGGCATTTAATTACTGTTTTACACCTAGAGAATTAAACAGCACCCTCACTTTAGACTAAGATTCGACCAATATTAGAGGCAAAAGGAACCAAAGAGTCATTGGTGGCCTGACCCTAAGCCCTTCCCTGTCCTTAGCTCAATTTCTTCTTCAATCTTAGTCCTTCCTATTGGTAAAAATGCTCCCACCCCCTTCCCTCCCCCTGCCCCAGCAGTTTAGGAAAAGGAGGAATTCTAGTGAAAACACTCGGGAACAAACTGAACTAAATGAGATCACCTCTCCAAACTTGGTAAAAGAACTTAAAGATTCCTCTAGGGGCTCGAAAGGAACTGAATTCAGAAAAAGTTAGTGGTGACCAGATGACATATGTCATCTCTAAAGATAGCACTTACCCTATTCATATTTCAAAAACACTATTTTAAAAAAATTTGGTAAAATATACATGACAAAAAATTTACCACTTTAACCATTTCAGGTGCACAGTTCAGTGGCAGTAAGTACAGTCACATTTTTGTGCAACCATCACCATTCATCCACGGAACTTTTTTCTCTTGCCAAACTGAAACTCTGCTCCCGTTAAACACGAAATCCTTATCCGTTCTCCCCACAGCCCCTAGCAACTGCCGTTCTACTTTCTGTCTCTATGAATTTGACTACTCTAGGTACTTCATGTGGGTGAAACTGTACAGTATGAAATGCCTTTTAAAAACTAAATATTGGCTGGGCGCGGTGGCTCATGGCTGTGATCCTAGCACTCTGGGAGGCTGAGGTGGGAGGATCGCTTGAGCTCAGGAGTTCGAGACCAGTCTGAGCAAGAGCAAGATCTCATCTCTACTAAAAATAGAAAAATTATCCAGGCATGGTGGTGTGTGCGTCTGCAGCCCCAGCTGCTCGGGAGGCTGAGGCAGGAGGGTCGCTTGAGCCCAGGAGTTTGAAGCTGTTGTGAGCTACGATGATGCCACTGCCCTTTAGCTTGGGTGACAGAGAGAGACCCTCTGTCACCCAATTTTTGCCTTTGTCTCAAAACAAAACAAAACCCCAACTAAATATTAACTTCACTTAAAGTATTAATATAACTAATAAATTTGATAGGAAATAGCACTTTACAACTCACCAGAGTTGCAGATAACGTGGGGTAACGTGGAGTAAGGAAAGAAATTCAGGGTGGCACTTGGAGGTGGGAGCAGGGCCTGTGGCTGGAGCCTAGGGACAGGGCAAGCTGGCAGCAGGAACGACAGCCACGTCCAAGGGAAGGGAAGAAGCCACGCAGACATGATTGGGAGATGAAAAGCCTCCTACAGATCGATTTCTTTTTTTGTTGAGAAAAATACAGTATTTATTGGGAAAGGATAAGAGGATACATGAAAAACTACTGATAGCCTCTTTGTTTGGAATGGGGGGTAGAAGAAACCACATGCTGACTATATTCAAACTACACTTCCTCAGAGCTCAATCATCCATAGAAACGTAGCAGGACACCACCAGGACACCAGCAGCCAGTCTACCAGTCCTAGTGGCTTAGCCAGCAGCAATGATTAAAACAAGAAGCTCACTCGGTGGCAGAGTAACAAAGGACTTTTTTAAAAAACAAAACAAAACAAATCAACTTAAATTCAAATATTTGTGGTTTTGAAATTGCAGTATATAAGAAATTGGGGTGAAAAATTGGGGGCATATTTAATAGAAAACAACTATTTAAGAAATTAGGCCGCACCTGGTGGTGCTTGTGGGCTTGTTCGGTGCGGACCTGGTACCTCTTTTGTGAAGCGGCAGCCGAGGAGACTCTGGCGCTCGCCATGGCCGACGAAAAGCCTAAGGAACGAGTCAAGACTGAGAACAACGATCATGTTAATTTGAAGGTGGCGGGACAGGATGGCTCTGCGGCGCAGTTTAAGATTAAGAGGCGTACACCACTTAGTAAACTAATGAAAGCCTACTGTGAAGAACAGGGTTTGTCAATGAGGCAGATCATTTTCTGACTTGCTGGGCAGCCAATAAGTGAAATAGACACACCTGCACAGTTGGAAATGGAGGACGAAGGTACAATTGATGTGTTCCAACAGCAGACAGGAGGTGTCTACTAAAAAGGGAACCTGCTACTATACTCCAGAACTCTGTTGTTACAGACCAAGATTACATTCTCAATTAGAAAACCGCAATTTGGTTCCACCACATCCTGACTATGACAGTATAGTTTTCTCTATTCTTTCATTTTCCCCTTCCCCATTCTTTTATCGTACATAAAGTAACTGGTGTAGGTGCACAAGCATATTGCATTTTTTTAACTAAATGGCCAATGGTATGTTTTGATTGACATCAAGTGGAGATGGGATGGGAAAAATACTGGTTCTGTGAAAATACCCCTTTCTCCATTAGTGGCATGCTCATTCAGCTCTTATCTTTGTATTCCGGTAAGTTATTTTGCTCTCATTGTTTTAACAAAAAACAACCACATAAAAATCCTTGCATACCTTGTTCAATTGGAGAATTTTAATGTTTTTCATTTATCATTGTAAAACCAAGGACAATTTTATAACTTTTTTGTATGTAGCTGTTACATGTAGGGCAATGTCTTTAAGTAGGGATAAATTACTCTAAAAAGAAAATGAATCCTAGATAGTTTTCCCTTCAAGTCAAGTGTCTTGTTGTTTAAATAAACTTCTTGTTTAAAAAAAAAAAAGAAATTATAGTCACAATTCAGTTGACTGGTCAGTAGTTACTCTATTCTAAGTATTTTGACAGGTGTTAAATAATCACATTCTAGAAGCCACACTGAAAGTGCATGTGTGCCTGTGTGTGCACGTGTGTGTGTAGATACCGCACATCTATGATGCTGCAGTAGCAGTGGTGACCAGATGTGGCCACCTGTGCAGTGCTGAGTGTGGGATTTGACAGCTGTATCAACTAAGCAAGGAGGTGAGGGCACCCAGAAATCCCTCTCAATTTAAGGGTGTCTCTCCAGGGCCAAAAACTATCCACAATTTTTGCCTTTGCTCCTTCTAGGAATGTGCTTTGGGTAGACACTAAAACTCATTATGTTATAGTCTTCAATATTAGAAGTTTCATGTTAAGCCACAATACGTATATGCTGTTTAATGTATGAATCATTCCAAGAGTTTATAGAGACTAGAAGACTCTGAATGAGAAAAATGCTCCACCTTTAATTCCTGCCCCTGGCATGTGCATTCATTTGATCCAGATGCTGATCATAAGTGTGTGCCACTCCATTATTTGGCCCCATGCAAACCAGTTGAACAATGTGCATAAAGTCTAAGGGAGGAAAGCAGAGTATTAGAATTGCCAAGCTAGGCCTTCGTAAAGTCAATATTGGCTTTCTCTGATTTTGGTTTTTCAGTCTTTCCATTGCTTTCTCCAGGAGCCAAAAGTCTAGAATTTAATATTTGGTAAAAAAAAAAACTTTAAAAAATTAACTCAGGTCTTCCTTTGAAAGTTTTCTTTGTTGACTATCTCAAGTCAGCACCTATTTCTGCTAAATGAAAGGAGAAGTATTTACGCCCTGTCATTATTATCATACAGATCCCTATAGTTTAGAGGTTAGATGATTTTCTTTTCCTGTTAAAATTCACAAAAGGGTCAAGACAGGTAACTAGATTGATACTATATCAGAAAAGGGATACTGAATCAAAGAATTTTAACCACAAAGTCTGGGAAATTTTTTCATGTAGTAAAAATTCAGGCTGTTGTTAAGTGACAAGCAATTGTTTTGTCCAAACGTCAATTTGAAATATTATTATAAGCTCACTATTGTTCCCTACACCCGGGTAGGGGCTGAAGCAAAACAGGAGTGCCAACGAGCTCAAGTCACCCTTGTCAGAATGTCTCCATGAAGTGCTGCTGCTCCTTCCTGTCAACTGTGAGTTTGGGACACATAAAATGAGTAAGCAGCATGTTTCCCTTGACAAGCTGAAAATGTAAACTTTTTTTCTCAAGTAGAGAGGGCTTCAAAAAAAATCCTTCTGAGCATTGTTTTGATAGTCTTCTCCCGACGCCTTCATTCTAACCCAGTTACAGCTGGTTCTCAGCCCTCCCTCGTAGAGGGACTCTCTTGGCACAATTCAAGGCTGGTTTTGGTTGTAGTCTATGCTGGGGCAAACTCTCACCATCAATCTTCCTTCTTAGTGCTTGTTTAAGAAAGCACATTCCCATGTGTCCCAGATGCATTAAACTCCAGGGGCAGTGAGAGAATTTCTTCACATTTGGACATCATATCCTGACCTTGGTTGGTCCCACAGTTTCTAAAAGGAGCCATGAGGTTCACTGCCTAAGGAAAAGCATCCTGCATCCTTTGGTAAATTTCTAAACTTAAGACTTAACATTTCAAGAAACTAAAATACCCTGGCATTGGAATGGAGTAGCCAGGGACCTTTTCTATTAGTGTTGTTGATGTGGCCCTGTGCTCTACAGAGCCTCTGCAACCCTGAGATGAGTATGTGGTCCACCTGCTTTGGGAGCCCACGGCTGCCTTGTCCCATGGGACAAAATCCAGAATGGATTCTCTCCTGGATTTACCATCACTTCCCCAGGTGACTTTCAGGTAAGTTTGTGCATAGCACACTAACTAACTGGTCAACAGAGTCAGTTTGGTGCAAGGAAGATCAGTTGGTGGAAGAACAACTGTTCAACTGACTGGATTTGCTCCAAATTTCAACTAGTTATTAATATTTGGTACCAGGAAGACATTGTTGCAGAAACCACAGAGCACGATGAATTAACATTAATCTTTTTAGAACCATGTGAATGGAAAGATATAAAATTTCCATATCTAATGTAAGTTTGTTAATATTTACTTGTATATATAAGAAGTATGAGAGTGTGTTTTACCTATAATCTCTAAGATACTGAATGATGACAAAATTTAATAAGCCATGATGGTTAGATTTACCTAGTCATACAGCACAGTTTCAACCTATAGAAAAGAAAGAGAACCAAAAATCCTTTGCACCTCACGATGCTGAGATGCTGGACAGAACCTGGGATGCAACTCTTTATTTACAGAAGCTGTCAAAACACATTTCACCAGATCTTAAGCCACCGGAGTTGTTCATAGGTAGTTGGCAAGCATCCACATGGAATTTTACTTCAGTAATGAAAATATACAACCACCAAATCCAGCCACTGAAAATGTAGTTGATGGATATACACAAGTCCACTTCATGACTTTGTAGAAAATGTGCTGACGTGCTACCCAGTCCTCAGAGAGGCTCTACCCAGATTGCAGGTGCTTCTTCCCAGAAGCAACCCCAAAGTAAGAAAGCAAAATTAGTGGTATGAAACACAAACCTACAACTTATGATAATTCTGTCCAAATTGATTCCATGCGCAAAGGGAAAACATGAATTTGTGCTCTTCCATCAGCTTTGTGCTTCCTTACAACGTACAGTATTTCTTCTTTTGCTGTAAAAATGGCCACTATACTCATTTAAAAGTGTAAGTGCAATTGGAACCCTCATACATTGCTGGTGGGAACGTAAATGGTACAGCCACTTTGGAAAACAGTCTGGCAGTTCTCCAAAATGTCAAAGAGTTACCATATGACCTAAAATTCCTCTCCTGGATATATACCCAAGAGAAATGAAAATATACATCTACATAAAAACATACACAAATGTTCACAGCAGCATTATTCATAACAGCTCCAAAGTGGAAACAACCCATATGTCCATCAATTAATGAGTGGATTAAAAAATGTGATATATCTACACAATGAAATATTATTCATCAGTGAAAAGGAATGAAGTAATAATACAAATTGGATAAACTACAAGTTGGATGACCCTTGAAAACATTATACTAAGTGAAAGAAATCAGTCACGCAAGACCTCATATTGTATAGCAAATGTCCAGAACAGGCAAATTTATAGAGACAGAAAGTAAATTAGCTTGCTTGAGGCTGGAAATTTTGGGGGTGGGGATGGGCAGTAGGTATGATGTTTCTTTTTGTGGTTATAAAAATGCTCTAAAATTGGCTGTGGTGATGGTTGCATATACTAAAAACCATTGAATTGTATACTTTAAATTAGCAAATTTTGTGATATGTGAATTATATCCCAATAAAACTTAAAAAAAATTGTGTGTGTGTCTTGGTCTATGATATGATTTGAATGTGGTTTGTCCCCACCAAAATTCATCAAAATTTGATCCCCAACGTGACAGTGCTGGGAAGTGGGGCTTAGTGGGAGACGTTCATGAAAGTGGATCCTTCATGAATAGATTAATGAGTGAGTTCTTGCCATCGCAGGACTGGCTTAGTTACCACAAGAGCAGGTTGTTCCTTTTTGTGCTTGGTCTCTGTGCACACACCTGCTCCCCTTCTGCATCCATCACAAGCTGAAGCAGCACCAGACCATCATCAGATGGGCCGTCCAGTCTCAGACTTTCCTGCTACCAAAATCATGAACCAAATAAACCTCTTTTACATTCTACCTAGCCTTAGCTATTTGGTTGTAGTAACACAAAACGGATGATGGCAGTTGGTTTCATGCGGCTGTAATGGAACACGACAGACTGGGTAATTTATAGTGAAAAGAGACTTATTTCTCACGGTTCTGGAGACTGGGAAGTCCAAGCTCGAGGGGCCGGCATCGGGCAGGGGCCCTATTTTTGTGTTATCTCATAGCAGAAGGACAAAGAGAGAGTGAGAGAGAGACGAAAGGGGGCTGAATTTGTCCTTTTATAAGAAATCCACTTCCTTTATAATGAACCCACTCCCGTGATAAGGGCATTAATCCATTCGTAAGAACCAAGCCTTCATAGCCTAATCACTTCTCATTAGGCCCCACCTCCAACACTGTTGTATTGGGGATTAAGTTTCCAACACATGCTTTTGGTGGGGGGGGGCATATTCAAGCCACAGCAAAGTGCCAAGAGAAGAAGGAAACTCCTCATCTCTAGTCCCACAGGCACACCCTCACCTCAGGTCCTGCCCGGCCCCTTTGTGGAATGGCCAGTGACCACTCTCTCCAGCTTGGGCACAGTCCCTGACAGTCTACTTGGGGGCTTCACACAGGCCCCTCTGCCATCACCCAGGCCCTCAGTGTTGGAAGCCCCCTTCAAGTTGGCTGGCCAACCCTCCCACTTCAAGCCTCTCACTGCGATTTCTCTGTATGCTGTCTGCCTCTGTTAATGTGGGAGCCACACCGGCCAGGTCTCAATTGTGCATTCTTTAACTAAAACTTTCTGTAATCATAATAGCTAAGACAAATCACTATATATGGTAAGCACTGTTCTTACTACTATTAAGTATTAAAAACTTTAAACTCTTACTGTTAATAAGTTCTATTTTAACTCATTTAACCCTCAGAACAGATTAAAATTGTGGCAGGCACAGAGAGGCTGTTGTTTTCCAGAGTCACACAGTCATCATGAAACACAGATTGGACTGGAATACAGGCAGAATGTCTTCAGAGCTTTATGGGTCTGTGCTACTAAACATGACACTGTATTGCTCCATCTCCTTTTCAGTTTCTTTATTAAAAGTCCTCCTGGGCCAGGATGGTAACCAAAATGAATGTGAGGCAATAGGAAGCAGTGGGGACTGTGGCAAGCTGGGAAGGGCACTGACTTCTAAAGAAGCAGCTTCTACCCAGCCCCAGCTGAGCTTATCATGCAGGAACATGGGCCCGGTGCTGCTGGATCCTCTTCTTCTTTCATTTTTTTTTTTTTTAAGAGAAATGGAAATCCAAATTTTTATGTGAAATCTCTTAATCTTCCAATGTTGGCAGCTAATTCAAGTGTTTTCAAAAAACCCAAAACTGTGTGAACCACCACTATGTGGGCCAAACCACACAGGCCAGTGGCTTAATTAAATCAGAGGCTACACATGGGGAGCCAGCAGGTCAAATTCAGATTAGATAAATAAATGAATAAATTAATAATGAAGCAATGACAAGTTGAGGATTTACAAAAAGACTGCAATGGACTGGATTTGAGGATGGATGAACCACTTCTCCTTTATTTCCTTCTAGGAATCTAAAAATTTCTTAGAGACCATCTCAGGCTTTAGGCTTTTCATAAGAAGGTGCAAATGGAAAGACTGTGGCTGAAGTACTAATGATAAAAGTAGAATGAACCAGTAGCAAAACTGCAAATAAACCTCACGCCAATCAGAATGGCTACTATTAAAAAATAAAAACAACAAACATCAAAAAACAAGTGTTGGCAAGGATGTGGAGAAACTGGAACTTTTGTGTACTGTTGGTGGGAATGTAAAATGGTACGGCCACTATGGAAAACAGCATAGCAGTTCCTCAAAAACTTGAAAATAGAATTACCATATGATCCAGCAATGCCACTCTGGCATATACCCAAAAGAACTGAAAGCAGGGTCTTGAAGAGATATTTGCACACCATGTTCATAGCAAAATTATTCACAATAGCCAAAGGCAAGTCAAATCCATTGACAGATGGATAAACAAATATGGTACATACATACGATGGAATATTATTCAGCCTAAAAAAGGAAGGAAATTCTGACACATTCTACAACATGGATGAACCTGGAGGACATTATGCTAAGTGAAATAAGCCAGTCAGAAAAAGACAAATACTGTATGATTCCACTTATATGCTGTTTCTAGAGTAGTCAAATTCATAGAAAACAGAAAGTAAAATGGTGATTGCCAGGGGCTGAGGGGAGGGGAAAGTTGGAGTTGGTTGTTTAATAGGTACAGAGTTTCAGTTTTACAAGATAAAAAAATTCTGGAGATTGGTTGAACAACAATGTAAATATACTTAACACTATTGAGCTATACACTTAAAAATGGCTAAGATGGTAAATTTTATTTTATGTGTTTTTTCATCACAGCTCATTAATAAAAAAAATCAGGAAGGGAAATACCAGCTCTAGTCTTCCATGTGAAAGAAGAGAAATACCCAACTCCAGCCCCCTAGCTACCCTGTCTCACCTAAGGGGATGGGGAACAACTGAGAAGTACTTGTGAAGTTAAAAGTTCACAGTTAAAAGAGGCACAGACTCAACTTACTAAAAGACTGAGACTTAATCATATGACTGTAGACTGCCTCCACCCCCAACACTTTACTAAAAGTCTATTTATAGCAGTCCCTTTTACCCAGTACATGATGTCTGGCTATCAAGGCAAAATTACAAGGCATATTAAAAGGCAAAAACAAACAAACAAAAAAACAGTTTGAAGAGACAAAACAAGCATCAGAACCAAGCATGTCAGGGAATTTGAAACAACTAGATTAATATGCTAAAGGCTGTATGGATAAAGTAGACAGCATGCAAGAACAGATGGGAAATGTAAGCAGAGAGATGGAAATCCTAAAAAAGAACCAAAAAGAACTTCTAGCAATCAAATGCACTATAACAGAAATGAAGAATGCCTTTGATAGACTTATTAACAGATTGGACATGGCTGAGGAAAAAAAATCTCTGAGCTTTAGGATATATCAATAGAAACTTCTAAAACTGAAAAGCAAAGAGGAAAAAGACAGAAAAACAAAAACAGAACAGAACATCCATGAATTGTGGGGAAACTATAAAAGGTGTAATACATGTGCAATGGGAATATCAGATGAAGAAGAAGGAGAGAAAGGAACAGAAGAAACATTTGAAACAATGACTGAGAGTTTCCCCAAATTCATGTCAGACACCAAACCAGAGATCTGGGAAGCTCAGAGAACACCATACAGGATAATAAATGCAGAAAAACCCCAAACAAACAAAAAATCCTACACCTAGGCATATAATTTTCAAACTACAGAAAATCAAAGGCACTGGGTGCAGTGGCTCATGCCTGTAATCCTAGCACTTTGGAAGGCGAAGGTGGGAGGACTGCTTGAGCTCAAGAGTTTGAGACCAGCCTGAGCAACAGTGAGACCCCATCTCTACTAAAAATAGAAAAGTTAGCTGAGTGTTGTGGTATGCACCTGTATTTCTGGCTACTCGGGAGGCCAAGGCAGGAAGATGGCTTGAGCCCAGGAGTTTGAGGTTACAGTGAGCTATGACAATGCTTCTGCATCCTACCTGGGGTAACAGAGCAAAATTCTGTCTAAAAAAAAAAAAAAATCAAAGACAAAGAAAAAAAATTCCTGAAAGAAGTCAGAGTAAAGAACACCTTATCTATAGAGGAACAAAGATAAGAACTGCATCTGACTTCTTCTTAGAAACCATGCAAGCAAGAAGAGAGTGGAGTGAAATATTTAAAGTATTAAGAAACAGAAAATACCAACTTAGAATTCTGTGCCCTACGAAATTATCCTTCAAAAGTGAAGGAGAAATAAGAACTTTCTCAGACAAACAAAAATTGAGGGAATTTGTTGCAAGTAGACTTGTCTTGCAAGAAATTTTAAAAGAAGTTCTTTAGAGAGAAGGAAAATAATATGGGTCAGAAATTCCGATCTACAGAAAGGAAGGAAGAGCAATGAAGAAAGATTAAGTGAAGGTAAAATTAAAACTTTTCCCGGTAAGACTGCCAGCTTCAAAAAAAAAAAAGAAAAATAAATAAATCTTTAGTTTTTCTTATTTTTAATTGATCTAATAACTAATAATTTGTTCAAAATAATAGCAACAATGATTTCAATTATGTATTCTTATGTATATATCTTATATGTGCATATATGCACGTGTGTGTATATATATATGCTTATGTATGTTTATATATAAGTGAAATGAACAATAGCAATTATACATGAGATGTGAGGGAGGAATTAGGACTATTTTGCGATTATAAGGTTCTCATACTACCCATGAAGCAGTACAATGTTGTTTGGAAGTGGCTTACATTAGTTATAAAAGTATATTGCAAACTCTAAGGCAGCCACTTAAAAAAAGTAAACAAAGAAGTATAACAGATAAGCTAAGAAGAAAGAGAGAAAGGAATCATATAAGATGCTCATTTAAAATCACAAAAGGCAGAAAAAGAATGTAAGACAAAAAAAATAGGAACAAAGGTAACAAATAGAAAACAGTAACAAATATGATAGATATTAATCCAACCATATCAATAATCACTTGGAACATCAGTGGTCTAAATGCACCAATTAAAAGACAGAAATTGGCTGGGTGCAGTGGCTCACGCCTGTAATCCTAGCACTCTGGGAGACTGAGGTGGGAAGATTGCTTGAGGTCAGGAGTTTAAGACCAGCCTGAGCAAGAGCAAGACCCTGTAAAACTTATATCCACATAAAAACATGCACATGGACATTTAATGCAGCTTTATTCATAATTGTCAAAACTTGGAAGCCAACAAGATGTCCTTTGGTAGGTGGATGGATAAATAAACTGTGGTACATCAGACAATGAAACATTATTCAGCACTGAAAACAAATGAACTATCAAGCCATAAAAAGACATGGAGGAAATCTAAATGCATATTACTAAGTGAAAGAACTCAGTCTGAAAAAACTGAATACTGTATGATCCCAACTATATGGCATTCTGAAAATGGGAAAACTAGGAAGACAGTAAAAAGATCCATGGTTGCCAGGGCTTGTGGGGGCCTGGGGAGGGGGATGAATTGGCAGAGCAGTGAAATTGGCAGGATTTTTAGAGCAGTGAAAATACTCTGTAAGACACCATAACGGTGGGTACATGTCATACGTTTGTCCAAACCCATAAGATATACAGGGCCAAGAGTGAACCCTAACCTACACACTTTGGGCGATAATGCTGTGTCAATGTAGGTTCATTGATTGTAACAAATATACCAGTCTGGTGTGGGGTGTTGATAATGGGGGAGGCTCTGCATGTTTGGGGGCAGGGGGGCAGGGGGATATGGGAAATCTCTGTACCTTCCTCCCAATTTTGCTATGAACTTAAAACTGCTCTAAAAACATAAAGTCTTAAAAAAAATCAGGCCCTATTATGGTAAGATAAATAGTTATAAAAATGGGCAGGATGATAAATTTTATGCTTTGTGTATTTTATCACAAAATTTGATAAAAATGTATTTTTATCATAAAAATAAAATCTAAAACTTAGAAGGAAAAAGAGCCCTGCAAGTAGGGTCAGGCATCCCATGTCCTAAAGACACAGTGACAAGTGGGTGGTTGAGCCAAGGGAGGCACTGACCCAGGAGCTGCCCCTTGATTGGGGTGGGTGGGGAAGAAAGATCCGTGAGGAGAGGTTGGGCTCAGAAGCCACCAAGCAGCTCGGACAAATGCAGAAAGGCAGCATGCAGAGGTGCATCATTTCTGGTCCCATGGTCTCATGCGACAGGCAGCCCCTGCAGAAATGAAGGAAGCCATGTTGGGGGTGCTCCTGTCTGTACTGTTGGGGCTCATGCTAAGGCAGAGAAGGAGCAAGGCAGATGGCTCAACGGGCCTTGCAGACGAGAATGGGAGGATGGGCCATGATATGCACAGAATGCGAGTGGCAAGCTTGGAGACCACAGGGAGACCAGAATTGAAGGCGATTGCTTCTCATGCATCAGATGCAGTGGTAGGGAGCAAGCCCACCCTTGCAGGGAGGAATATTTTATCACTGGTAATATTTAGAATTACTGGTGCATGGGGATACACAAAAATAGACTGACTTTTGGTAAAGTTTATTGTTTAAACATTTTCTACAGATGCTGATGCCTCACCCCAATTGCTTGCATGTGGAGCAGACCACACCCACCACCCGCCTCTTAGTGTGCCACTGATTAGGAGTCCCTGGAGGCTGCCCGTGTCTCCTTCCTGGGCCCTGGTCTGTCCTAGGGAGGGAAAGCAGCCCGGAGATGGTTCACTAGCGTACGTCAGCCCTGCATTATCCAGTAATGACACAGCCACTAGGAGGTTATCACCTCTGCCAGGTGACAGCTGGTATCCACTCAGCTGCTCATGGAATCTGCCATCACTCCAGGAAAGCACGATTCCAGAGGTAAATGAAGTCCAGTGGACGCAGACATGCTGGGCGTGTAAGTCAAGGACCAGTTGGCTTGTCATAGATTTGTAGGGGCACTGTTGGCGTTCTCCTTCACCAGCTGCCTGTCACCTTGACCTTCTCCAGAGAAGTGCCCTGGGCTGGGGGACTGGGCACCCCCATCGCTAGCCGTCACTGCTTTACAAGTTATTCCTTAATACATCATGTAATCCTGTTTGTGCTTCTAAGGAACGTGATCTAAGACCCTACGATATATTTGGGTATTTGTGATCATTGCCTATTTTCCAAGTGTCCCGGGCCCTCTTCTGTCTCATGCCTGGCTCACCATAGCAGTCCTGGCCATGGCCCCTCCAATTCTCTGCACACGGCAGCCGAAGTGGGGTTTCTAAACCGGAGCTATGCTGTGCCATTTCCCCACTTCAGTCTTTCAGGGTAAAATCTACACTTCCCAGCAAAGTCTAAGAGGCCTTTCTTGCTCGGCCCTCTCCCTACCAGCCTGCCACAGCCCGTGCACCCATGTCCAGTCACAGGAATGTTCTAGACAGGCCCAAATGAGCTGCACTGTTTCCCAGCTCTACCTTTGCCTGTGCTACTGCACTGCCTGGGACAGCCCCTCTTTTCTTCCTCTCCACGCCCTCCTTTCGCTGGCTAATTTCTGGCCAAATTTCCAAACAGCTCAGACCTGTTCTCCTCCTGGAAGCCTTGTCTGAGCTCCCCTGCCCCCAACTCACTTCAACCGAACTGGGCATTCTTCCATGGCATACACTGGATCCGGAATGAGAACGGTCCATGTAATCACAGCACTAGGTCTGCATCCTCGGGACCTCACAGCGTGAGGCACATGGCAGGCATTCAATAAAGGTTGGCTGAATGAATGAATGAATGCTGCAAAAAAACCTACCCGGATGATACCTTCAACCCCCAAGGTAGCCCAGGATTAATAGGAAACATTTTAGGTGGCAGCCTTTTCCAATACTCAGCCCCTGTCCTGTTACCACACATTTTGGATTAGATGTAGCCTAGGACAGTTTGAGTAGTTAAAAGCCGATAAAAAGCCATTATGTAATAGGCATAAAGTTTGGAAAGGCAATGCCTGCTGCCAGAATGTTAGGAAGAAAAAAGTAGCGTGCTTGTCTTTTGAAAGGTTTCTTTAAAATATCACATCATTATACACAATGACTTGGCTAAATAAACTGTTTAGCTGAAATTTTCATCCTGATTACAAATGAAGAGCATTATGCATAACATAGCTTGGGAAAAATCTCCAGGGAGTTGGTAGATTTTTGTTTTAAGAATCTAAGACAGATGTCTGCATTATTAGGCATATTATTTTCAACAGTTTCATAAACCATTGTTTTCAACTCATAAACCTATCTTATGAGCCAAATAAAAAGTAATTTGTGGAAGGGAAAAAAGAAGGAAATAAAAAAGAATTAATGAACTAGGAAGTTAGTTGTTTCTTGTCACTTAGCTTTTGATACAAAATTTGCTACATCTGCCCACTTAAAGGAGATATCTGTTGGGCCTCCAGATGCATAGAGTCCACGTGCTCTGCAAGGAGGGACTCTCCTTTTTCAATTCTTTGGGTCCCTGTAATATGAGAAGAAGTGAGTGAAGACAGGAAGGGTTGGTGAGAGGGAGGAGGAAGCCCTGTGATGGAGTTCTGGCAGAATTCTTCGGGGAAAATAAATAGAGAATGGAAGAGCAGGGGGCCAAGAACATGTAAGTCACCAAAAAGGCAAAAGTCAGATAATGCCTTTGTAGGAGAAATGGAAATTCTCCCACACTGCAGGTGGGTGTGTAAATGCCTATGACCATTTTGGAAAACAGCTTGTCATTACATAATAATACTGAACCTGTGTTGTGACCTGCAGTTCCACTTCTAGGCATATACCCTGGGAAAACTCTAGAACATGTGCCCCTGTAGGAGGGAGCCACCCACTGTACAGGATATAAAAGAGCAGTGTCTATCATAGCAAAAAAAAAAAAATAGTGGAAACAACCCATAGGTCCACCAGCAGTAGAGTGGATAAAACCTGTGGTAAATTCATGCAGTGGATACCATACAACAGTGAACTACAGCAGTATACACTAACATGGCTCAACCACAAAAAATAATGCTGAGTAGAAAAGGCAATTACCAAAGAACTTAGACACAGTATGATTCCATTTATGTAAAGATCAAAAACTGGCAAAGGTAGCAATGTATGATTTAGGGGTGATACATATGTGTCCAGTAAGTTCAGAATAGTAACTGCAAAGGTACTAGTCATATTTTATGCCTTAAAACAAGAATTCATTATTATTATTTGTTAAACTGTACAAACAATTATATACTCTTTATAAGTATTTTTCGTTTTAAATTTTTCAAGAGTTGTTTTTTTTTTTTTTTTGAGACAGAGTCTCACTCTGTTGCCCCGGCTAGAGTGCCGTGGCGTCAGCCTAGCTCACAGCAACCTCAAACTCCTGGGCTCAAGCGATCCTTCTGCCTCAGCCTCCCCAGTAGCTGGAACTATAGCCATGTGCCCCCATGCCTGGCTAATTTTTTCTATATTATTTTTAGTTGGCCAATTGATTTCTTTCTATTTTTAGTAGAGATGGGGTCTCGCTCTTGCTCAGGCTGGTTTCGAACTCCTGACCTTGAGCGATCCTCCCGGCTCAGCTTCCCAGAGTGCTAGGATTACAGGCGTGAGCCACCGCGCCCGGCCAAGAGTTGTTTTAAAACAAAAGTAAACAGGGATGGCGAGTGAGAGCTCACTGGGAAGATGTGTGGGTGGCAGGGTGGGGAGGACAGTCACACATCAGCTGGACCAATGAGATTGTTCCAGATCTGAATTTTTGAGTTCCACCTAAAGACAACTAAAAAAAGAAGGGCCCTGAAGCTCATGCACACTATCCATAAGCCTCCACCACCATCAAAATCGTTCACTTGCTCTTCTAACTCAACACACCCAGTCATTAGCAACTCGCATGGCCTGCTCAGTGCTGCCTGCAGGCTCACCAGCCCTCACTTTCACCCTCCAGGCCTGCCTTTGCCCTCCCTCTGGTCCTGTGTCAACAGCGTTTAGCATTTACCAGTTACCAGATGGATTAAAGCCCTTCAGTGGTCCTTTGTCACCTGCACGACGTAGTCCACACTGCTGCCACCATGCCTTTGTGGAAACTCTTTCCCGACCTAGAGTGCTATTCTGATGTCTCCAGCCCATGGTGCCCTCTTAGGATAACCCAGGTATCACCTCCTGTATGAGTTGCACTCAGCAACTGGTATAATTAATTGATGATATGGTCCTATCCCCATTAGTCTCTGAGAACTTCAGAACAAGAGCATTTGTCTAGTCATCTTTTTACCATGGTGCTATTCAGAATGTCAACGAATCCACAGGCAGCAGTGAATCAGAGTGGATACTGTACAAGGCCGAGCCAGGTCCTGCAGGTGCCTCCCTCCACCCCCAAATTGCCACCCCCAATTAACTCCTTAGTTGTTGAATCATTGAGAAGGGGGGAGGGGCCAGGCAGCTGGGCTGCAGTGATGGGGGATTCAGGACAGTATATATTTTCCAACTAGTATAGCAGTATTTGAATATTTTAACAACTGAAGTGGCCATTATACAGTTGGCCCTCTGTATTCACAGGTTCCATGTCCATGAATTCAACCAACCTTGGATCAAAAATATTTGGGAATATCTGTGACTGTACTGAACATGTACAGACATTTTTTCTAGTCATTATTCCCTAAACCATACAGTACAAAAACTATTTACATAGCAGTTACATTGTATTAGCTTAATCTAGAGATGCTTTAAAGATCTAGGTTAATCTAGAGATGTTATATGGGAGGATGTATGCAGGTTATATGTAAATACTATACCATTTTATATAAGTGACAAGTGTCTATGGATTTGGGTATCCACAAAGGGTGCTGAAACCAATCAACACCCCATGGATACCATATCTAACAGCTCAGTATCCATCTAGGGACAGACAGCACTATGCCTGGGAGTAGGCATTTAATAAGGATTTACTGAAAGAATTAGACATGTCAAATTACAAATGGAATCATTAACCATTTTCCAAACAAGAGGAGCATTTGAGATTTGGCATCTATAGTGAGTATCTGTTGTCTTTGCTTGCTTTCATCTGAAAACAGATGGGTTAATGATGGGCACGTGATCCAAGTTGGTCCAGTAAGACTCAATGTTGGATTTTTGCTTGAATACCCCAATCTCTTCAGCCCCTCAATCACCCCTCTTGCCAGGCTCACATCTGGAGCTTCTGGCACCTGTCTTGCCCCCGTGTCTTGCGCAGGGGACGCACAGGGCAAAAGAACCAAGATATGGAAAGAGTCAAGCTCCTGCAACCTGACTTAAACCCTGCGTTCAGCTGTGCCTGAAGATCCACTCAGCCTGTACCTTTCAGTTCAATGACCCAGTAAATTCTCTTTCTTGCTTATGATATTTTTATTTTTATGTGGTTTTGTTTTTTTGCCTTTTGCAACTATATGTCCAGTCTATTTCAGGCAGAGGGATGAGCTTCCATTAGGACAAACACAAGTCTAAGTTTTTACATGAGTATCTCTTAACTTTTCACATCCTGTAACATTTTGCTGGTTCATTTTGGTAACTCACCTTTCACCAAGTAGAACATTTGACAGATTTATAAATGAGGGAAAGTCCAGTTTGTTCATGACAGGATAGGCATGGATAGGAATAAGCAAAGTGTCATCTCCCTAAAATTAATGGGGAAAAAGTCAAGTTTAACATTTAGAAGACTATAATTTTTAAAGACCAACTTGTAGATGCTTTATTTCTTATCTTGTTTTCTCTTGTCTAAAAATATTTCCTTAAGAAACTTCAGTGCTTAAGTACAACATTAGAAATATTGCATTTTCTTAGCCATAAACAAAGTGTAGAAAATTTTAAGTACTCTTCATTGAAATGATGGTCACTACTATCCAAGAAAGTTAAAGAATACGATGTCTCATATAGGTATGAAGACAGTAATCAATCTGCTTCTATTTCAGAAACTCATAAGGAAGCACAACCTTTAGTGATCCAAGAAAAACAGAAGCCAGTGCAGAATCACCTGACCAGACAGCACAGAATAGAAAACAATTTACTGGCAAGAAGGTACAGAAACCTGCTTCTTGTCTCACATAATGTTTACCTTGAGCAAGACCTTTAAAATCTCAATGCTTTGTTTTTCCCTTTGCAAGATGGAGACAATTATGCCTTTCCTTAAAGGTGTTTTTAAGAATTAAAGCAGACGATGGCCTTAAAAAATTACAAGTTCTGCATAACTGTGAGGTATTATTATTGATTAACATTACTATTAAGTAGCAGGAAATTTGCCTTGGCACTTGACACAATGCCTTTTCCAGGGATTTTTCTTCTGCTCAAGCACATCTTCCTTCTGAAAGCAATATTCTGGTTTCATTTTTAGGATTTTTTAAAAAAACTGAAACTCCAAAAAATTATGATGATTTGCCACATTCTTAGGGAAATGTGTTTTTTGATCTAAAATACCATTTTAGGTGTCTTGGGTCTAAGGTTCTTTCCCTTCCCCTGTGGAAACACATCTCTAACATGATGATGTGAGTCAATGAGACAACCCTATTGATTTATAAAAATTAAGTTTGCAAATTTTTATAACTTTTTTTTAAAAAAGGAAAGTCAAAGTGAAATGCCTTTAAGATAAATCACCTTATTGTAAGATTGTAAGTAATAAAAGCATTGCTTGAAAAGGAAAAAAAATGGAAACATTTGTTACTAAAACATACTCTTCCATTTTAGTTTTGAATCATTGAGAATTTAGTTAAACTAGGGGCTTCTCAAGTTGCAAGATTAGGCTTGGACTATAGAGCAAAGGGAGGGGGGAAAGTGACAGTTTTAAGAGAAGGATTGACCATGCTGGCTGAAGGCCAAAGGGTGAATTAGGCGACCTAAGAAAGGCTCAGAAAAACTCAAAGGTTTCTGTTCATGTCTTTTGCCCACTTTTTAATGTTTTTTTCTTGCTGATTTGCTTGAGTTCTTCTTGTATTAATCTGGATGGAACTGGAGACCATTCTTCTAAGTGAAGTAGCAAAAGAATGGAAAAACAAACACCACATGTACTCACCATTAAATTGGAACTAACTGAACAACACTCACATGCACATACGGAAGCAACATTCATTGGAAATCAAGCAGGTGGGATGGGGGAGGAGGAGATGGATAAATTCACACCCCAAAGGGTACAATGCACACTATCTGGGGTTTGGGCACACTTATAACTTTGACTCAAACAGTACAAGAGCGATTTATGTAACCAAAACGTTTGTACCCCATAATATTCTGAAATAAAAAAATAAAATAAAGAACTCAAAGGGCTCCCACCTCCCTGCAGGCCCTTAGGGCTGCCTGTGTGGACATTCCTGTAGCCTGTGTTTATAATCACAACTGGAGCAGTTGTTAATTTTTCGACCTAGCACTTAAAGAGTATGTTAAAGTGATTTTAAAAAGCCGTCATCAACTACCAGTGCCACATGATAAACGAGGTTTTAGGCGCAGGGCAGTGAGAAATCTGCAGCAAACAGTGTCTCTTGACTCTGTCCAGGTCCTCAGAGCCTGACACTCCCCCAGCGGGAGCCCATGTCACTGGGCAGCAAGCCAGTATGCTAGTCAGACTGGCTACCGGGGGACACTCAGGTACTGGGCTGAGAAGGCTCTAACTGGTCCTTCCCTTGAGGATGTAAGGTTCAACCCATCCTCCAAAAAATAAAAAGCAATTTTGAGAAACTTGCCTTACAGTGAATGCGGATGCAGTCATAATAGTATCGCCACTCATCTGGAGAAAATGTAATGGTGACCATTAGGGACAAGCCAGGGACAAGGCGGTGCTCCTGGAAGACAAGCAGGCTCTTGTCACTGTGGGTGACAACACACTGCACACCTGGCCCATGCAGGCCTGAGACACAGAAAACCACAACCCAGCAAAGAACACCGTGGGGAGGAAGGACAGGTAATCAAAAGGTGTTTACCTTTTTCTCATAATTGATCTGGAAGTATTTGGTTTGTGGGGGTAAAATATGAACGTGCGTGTCTTCATCAGAAATGTTGACCAGGTGCTGGGAGAGAAGAAGCAGAATTTAGAGTAAATACACTTTGTCCTACCAAAGACTGTGCTGTCTGAGCGCTAGGAGGAATGAAGAGGCCATGTAGTATAATCCCTTATTTTACGAAGACACAGGAACTTGGTGCTGCCCACAGCGCACGGCTGAGTGGCGGAGCTGGGCCTAGAACCTGGTCTCCGCTCCGGTCGAGGGCTCTTCCCACTACGTCCCACTGTCTCATAGTTCAGCGTACCTCAGTGCCCAAGCCACATTTACTATCTTTTTTTAATGTTTTATCAGCTTTATTTTTAGAATGTTAAAAATAATAATGCTTGATCAGCTTTATTTTTAGAATGTTAAAAATAATATCCTTTCATGGATAAAATGACATTCCTCCCTTTCCATTTATAACTAAAACTGAGAAAAATAATCATCATTCAAAGAATAAAAAACCTTGAGAAAATGAATTAAGTGCTTAGAAAGTGTATGTTAAATTAATATTAAAAGTTTATTTGATCAGGTCCTATTTATTTTTGTTGCTGCTGTGATTGCCTTTGGGGTCTT
>VBSM01003199.1:6076563-6088030 GCA_008086735.1 Cheirogaleus medius | reverse complement strand
TAGTTGGCCAATTAATTTCTTTCTATTTTTAGTAGAGATAGCGTCTCGCTCTTGTTTAGGCTGGTTTCCAACTCCTGACCTTGAGCCATCCTCCCGCCTTGGCCTCCCAAAGTGCCAGCATTACAAGGCGTGAGCCACCACGCCCGGCCTGTTTTGCATTTTCTATTCTGGTAAATTTCAAACTAAGGTAGGCAGAAGGGTACATGGTCCTTCAACGCTCAGCTGCAGCCATGATCAGGTCATGGCCAATCTCATTTCATCTGCACCTTTTCCTCACTCCCTGTATTATTTTGAAGAAAATCCCAGACGTCATTTCATCCATAAATATTTCAGAATGTACTTCCACAAGATAAGGATTCTTTGTTTAAAAAAATAACCACAATACCAGTACCTTTAAAATTACAGTGCCTTCTTAACATCTTCAAATATCCAGTACTCGATTATCTCATAAATACGCAAAGTATTTTTAAGAGTTTGCCAATTTGAATCAGAATCCAAATAAAATTCACACATTGGGATAGATTGATAAGTCTTTTAGGTCTCTTTTAATTAATAGATACCCCCTCCATCTCTTTTTGTTGTTGTTGTTGTTGGAATTTATTCATTGAGGAAACTTTCTGTCTTTGACACTGATGTTTAGGGGTTGTAAACATGACACCCGGCCTGCCCCCCTGACCTCCCACCCTGTCCATGCCCTCTTGCTCATCCACGAACATTATCCTTTACACAGATGGCTCAGTCTTCTCTCTTCCCAGAAGCTGTGCTTGTCTCGCTCCCTCCTTGTATGATCTGACACTTGCTCGTTGTTATTTATGTGTTCATGTTCATAAATGATTATAACAACAGACCAATGAGAATACCTGCCTTTCCTACATCATCACTTGTGCTGGATGTGTGTATCCATCCCTCCTTTCCCCCTCCCCACTGGAACTGCTTGGTTTTTTTTCCTTCTCATTCTCCATTCCCCCATCTTACTGATTAAAAAATCTCCCCATCTTTCAAGGCTAGCACTAGATAAGGTACAACCCACAGCCTCTTCATAACCCTCTAGGCCAGAAGGGCTCTTTCTCCTCTGGGCCTCCATAACACTTTGTTTCACTGCCTTTAACTCTTGATATGCTGCATCCATCATTATTTTTGTATGTGTCTTAACCTGCAGAATTCTTAGCCGAGGGGACAATACCTTATCTTTGGATCTCTCACAGCCCTTGACACAGTTCTTTGTCCATATTGATTACTCAGAAACTGTTGGCCAACGGTGTGAAACAATTCGTTTTGCTTATAGAGTAAGTTGCTTTGGTTCTTTCTGTTTTGTTGCCATACCAAGGTTATGAGAACAGGTACTATGTTTCCCACAGTCTGGGACCTTTCCACCCCTGTGCAAATCATGGTTGTTTTCATATACTTTTGAATTGGTATTGGACAATGATTTTTAATTTGTACTTAATTTTTTCTTAGAAAAATTGCCTCTTATGTGTAGATAACACATAGGTCTTTATGTAAGCAATTAACCAAATTGCATATTTTAGTGTAGTGGACACTGCTTCCACTTTCTTTCAAACAGAACCCCAGCTTTACTCAAGTTTCTTCCAAGTTCTGGCAGTAGATCCTGATTAATCTAGGCCAATCATGGAATTCCCAAGCCCCTTGTCCACCTTGTGAGTTGGGAATGTAGCCAGTTCTGGCCACAGAGACATTAGGGAAAGGCCTCTGAGGGACCTCTGGAGAAGACTGACTTTCTCCTAAAAAGACACACATAGACATAGTATCTTTCCCCTTCTGGACTTTGTAGTGTCTGGAAGTGATTCCAGGAACTGCAGCTGCCATCAGAGGGGCCCTCATGTTAATATGATGCCAAGGACAGCAGAAGAGGGAGACAGGAAGAAGACCCTGGGTCTGAATTATGTCATTTCACCTCTGGTTGTTTGGTGACTGCAATCTGTTACCTCTTCCTTGCAGCTGAAAACATGTTACACATAGTGATTTCTAAACACTCACTACTCAAAGTATAAACCATGACCAGGAGCTTGTTAGGAATGCAGAGTTTCAGCCTATCCCAGACCTACTGCATCAGAATCAGCATTTTAATAAGATCTCTCAGGAGATTCATAGGCACATTAAAGTTCGAGTATCTGATGGATGAACTGATGGAGCCCTATAATTATAGCTGTTTTAGATAATCAATTATCTAGTCAATTTAATTATGTGTTCCACATTTATTTCACTTAGAGTTTACAAGGAGCAGAACAGGAAGGTATCATTTGGTATCCCTCCACCAAATGAATACAATGAGATGAATGTGATAACAGGCATGGAAGCTATAAGCTATAAGCTTTGGTAATACAGGGGGAGCTATTAATTTCCTTGCTTAAAACTCCTCGGTGGCTTCACATTAAACAGAAAATAAAATTCAAAATCCTTAACATGCTTTCAGGGCCCTGGGGGACCTGACTGCTGGCCCATCACTACTCCTCCTGCTCACCCACTTCACTGTGCTCCCTCACCTCCCCTTAGCCTGGTGCGGTGGGTGCAAATCCTGTGACACTGCTCCCATGGAGACATGGGATCCTTGTCCCCTCCCTTTGAATCTGGATGGGTCTATGACTGCTTTAACTGCCCAGTTGAGTCCCATCTGAATTTCAGACACCAAAATTTGTGAGACATAACAAAATGGTGTTGTTTTAAGCCTTTAAGTTTGGGGACAGCAGGTTATGCTGCAGCAATAAATAGCCAGAAACTTGCCTAATTCCCACTCAGCCAGAGGATCCCTTCCTCAGAGAGGCTTCTCCTGGCTTTCTTCTCAATCAGGTCCCATCCCATTATGCTGTCTCTCAGTGCCGAGTTCTCTTCCTTCATGCCTGTCTTAGTCCATTCAGGCTGCTATAGCAAAACACCTTAGACCGGGTTGCTTACAAACAACAGAAATTAATTTCTCACAGTTCAGGAGGCTGGGATGTCCAAGGTCAAGGCACCAGCATATCTAGTGTCTGGTGAGGGCTTGCTTTCCGGTTCATGGATGGTGCCCTCTTGCTGTGCTTTCCCATGGTGGAAGGGGTGCATGAGCTCCCTTAGGCTTCTTTTACAGGGGCACTAATTCCATTCAGGAGGGCTCTGTCTTCATGATCTAATCATATCCAAAAAAGTTCCTCTTACAAATACCATCACCTTGGGGGTTTGGTTTCAACATATGAATTATGGAGGGACATATTCAGACCATAGCTGCTGGGTTTACCTCTTTGACATCTGTCTTCCTGAACTATATAAGTTCAGTGAAGGCTGGCTAGTTCACCACTATATACACATCACCTTGCACACTGCCTAGTACATTCTGGGACTTCAAAAAGATTTGTAGAATTAAGTCATTAATGAGTTGTGCCAAGTGATTTCCAAATTTTAAATGCACATATTTTTAGAATATGGGTAATATATTCATAGAGTTCAACATTCAAGAAGTAGACCAGGTGCAGTGGCTCACACCTGTAATCCTAGCACTTGGGGAGGCTGAGGCAGGAGGATTGCTTGAGGCCATGAGTTTGAGGCCACCTGGGCAACATAGCAAGACCCCATCTCTAAAAAAAAAAAAAAGAATCAGCCAGGCATGGTAGGCATGCCTGCAGTCCCAGTTACTCATGAGGCGTAGGCAAGAGGATTGCTTGAGCCCAGGAGTTTGAGGCTGCAGTGAGCATTGATTGTGCCTCTGCACTCCAGTTTGGGTGACAGACTGAGATCCTGTCTCTAAAAAACAAAACAAAACAAAAAACCCCACCAAAATTAAAGAAGCAAAACACCTCCCCTCCTGCCTTTACCTTTAGCCATCAGGTTCCCTTTCACAGAGGTAACTCATGTTGCCAGATTCTTATTTGTCTTTCTAGGGATACATTATACATATCCAAGCAATTATGTTTATGCTTATATTTGTAAGTTTACCTCTTGTTTAAAAGCCCAAATTGATTACTCTTCTGACACTTCTCTCTTCACTTAAAAATATATCTGGATGATCATACCATATCTGTACATGAAGTACCTCTTCATTCTCTTTTATTGCTGCATAATATTCCATAATTTATTTAACCAGTCCCATACTGTTGGATATTTAGGTTGTTCCTGATCTTTTGCTATTATAAACAATGTTGTAATTATTTATATAAATGTAAACATCGTTTCTGCAAAATTACACATACATCCATTCACACACACATGAATATATCTGTAGAAAAAGTCTCCAGAGTTGAATTGCTAAGTCCCCAAATCTCTGCCTTTGTAATATTGATAACTATTGCCAAATTGTTTCCATGGGTGTTGCATTAATTTCTACTCCTATCTGTAATGCACGACAGTGCTTGTTTCCTTATAGTCTCACTAACAGAGCACATTATAAAATTTTTATATTTTTGCTAATCCAATAGGTAAAAAATAGTATTTCAGTGTGGTATTATTTTGTATTTCTCTAATGAAGAGTGAAGGTGAGCATGTTTTCATTTGTTTAGGAGACGTTTCCTTTTCTGTAAAACCTTTCCCCTGACCCATTTTTTCCATTTGGTTCTTGGTCTTTTTCTCACTCAGTTGCTGGAACTCTTTATATATTAGGGAAATTTGTCTTTTGTTCTGCGACAACTATTGCAATTTTTTCCCCAAGCTTGTCATTTGACTGTACAGAATTTAAGACTGGCTTTTATCTTGTAGAATTTATTATCTATTGCTCCATAACAAATTATCCCAGAACGTAGTGCCTTGAAACGACTATAATCATTTACTCTGCCCCATGGTTTCTCTGGGATAGGAATTCAGACACGACAGCAGAGATAGCTTGTTTCTGCTCCATAATGTCTGGGGTCTCCGTTGGAAGACCTGACAGCTGGGAGTTGGAATCATCTGAAGACATTGTAGAAGTCGAAGGGAATTTTCCCCTTCATCCTCTGAAGGTTTGAGTCTTTAAGTCTGCAGAAATAAATGGGCAATAGACAGATGAACAGGAGAAAAACATACCAATTTATTTTCATGCACAGGAGAGTGAGTCCCCAGTAATTCAATGAGGTCGAGGAGGTGAAATAACATTTTTAGTTACATAAAGAAATAGTGAATTAAAGGCTTCTAGAGGGTGGTGGTTACAAACTATGGGAGGATGAGGAGAAAACCGCACTGCAAACAAAGGTTGTCTTGCTATGCAGATAAGGGTTTCTCAGGTAGCAGCAATCAAAAGAATAGGTGACTGTGTGTGGTCATCTCTGTCTGGGGGAGGTATCAGAACTTTACCCGTCTGTAGGCAGATAAAGAGGCCTCAGAGAAAAACCTCTGCTTGCATCTGCTGTTTACCTTACCAAGGTAGTTAGCTGTAAGTTTCTTTTACAAAAGGATAGCTTTTCAGATCTATTTCTGTCTGCAGTTATATTTTGGGTGACATATTCTGGCCTCCCACAGCATCATCTTGAGGTTGATGATGTCAACTGGGGTCCAGAACAACTCTTGGCCAACATACCCGTATGTGGCCTGGACTTCCTCACAACACGGTTCCTGAATTCCAAGGGCAAGTGTCCCAGGAGAGAGCCGGGCTTAAGCTGTATTTCCTTTTATACCTTGCCTTGGAGGTCATGCAGCATCACTTCCACTGATTCTATTAGTTGATGCAGTTACAAATGTCCACCCATGTCTAAAAAGAAGGACATAGACTCCACTTTTGATGGGGGAGTGTCAACATTTTAAGCGAGTGCCACATTCTCTGTTCTTTTGGTGTCAGTTGTAGATGTGAGGCCACAGAATTGTGGTAGCCACCTTGCCACTGGCCTGAGGTTTTTCAGCTCCAGGGAGGGCAGAGCCATGGGATCTGTGGGCAGACAGAGTCTGAGCCATGAATGAGTCCAGCCTAAAGCATGCATGATCTCTGGACCCTCCTTACGTGAGCCAGTGCATACCTTCATTGCTGTTTAAGCCAGGTTGAGTCAGGGCTTGAATCCAGGGTTGTCTGTTGGCAACATTCTTCTCTGTATACCAAATGCCAGAAATGTGGGGAGTCTCTGGGAGGTTGGGGTGCACCTGACCTTGCTTTTCTCCATCCAGTGAAGATAAGACCATGGGAGCACTAGCAACATTGCCTTTCAGATAGGGTTTTATTTGCTCTCTTTTATTTGATCTGTTTTAACTGTAATAATTCATATAAATATTCAAAAGGATACTGACAAATGGAGGAGGAAAATAAGAAAAGTAAAGAAAAAATTGCTTTCCTGAGAAAGCCAGCCCACATTTCAAGAGTGTACACAGTGAGCCTGGACCATAAAAACCTCATTAAAATGTCAGCGTTATACTCTCGTACTTCAGGACTGAATAGGAAATCACGCTTGCCCCATTATTTATGGCTCATCAATAATACATTAGCTCAGCTTCCAGTAAAGCTGACATTCAAGAGAGGACAGGTCTTTTTGTTTGGTTCATTCAACACCCGGAGGCAGAGCAAGTTCATTGCACTTGTGTAGTCATTTGGTGAAGACCTTAGGCCCAGCCACGCATGGGTAGCCAATTTCTCCCTCCCTCCCCAGCGCTGTCCTTGCCCCCACCCCACACCCCTACTCTTGGCCCCAAACCAGTCCCTTCAGCTCAAAGGTCACTTCTCCAGGGAAACCTTCCTTAAGTGTAAATTAGAGCTCTTTCAGTTACAAGTGCTGGAAATGGATTCAAACTGTTTTTTAAAAATGTATGTGTGTGTACATATATATATATATGTATGTACAGATGTACATACATTTCAGAGAGCGAGAGGAGAGAGAGATGGGGGGATTTCAGTCACAGCTGCATCTAGGTGCTGGATGCTGGTGTCAGGGTTTGTCTCTCTCCATCTCTTGATTCTCTCCAATCCAAGTTGGCCTCATTCTCAGCCAGGATCTTCCCATGCCATGGGAAAGACTTCCATTTTGCTTTGAGCTTGATCATAATGCCAACACATAGGTTTTGTTGGTGCCACTCCTGTTGGCCCAGGCTGAGTCATGTACCCATCCCTGAACAAATCACTGTGGTTAGTTGGTTGGGTGTGGTGGTGACCCTCCTAGCCCAGGCCGGGGTCATGTGCTAACTCCTGGGACTGCTTCTGGTGAGAGCAGAAGTCACATGGTCTGAGAATGGGGAAAAGGAGGTTCTTGTACCAGAAGAAGGGTGAATAAGAAAGGTGAACGAAGGCTGGACAGCAAGACCAACAGATGTCTTTTAGCTTGACCTTATAATATTGTTGATATTCAAATGTATTTGACCTGCAAAAGTGGTGACTAATATGACTCAAGCTAATGCATTAATCTGCCAGGCTTGGTCTTGTATCTTTACTGTCATAGAATTTATCATCATTTGCAAGACCAGCCACTACACTTTGCAGTTGCTTATGTCAGCCAACCAATAGGTTTGCTAAATATGTGGTTATGCAAGTCTCTTAAATCTTGAATATAGCATCAGTCATCTTTCTGAGCCTCCTGGAAGGGGGATGCAGTCATAGCACCATGGCTTTATTCACTGGGCTGGGGTGCCGATTTCCTCAGGCCTTTGTCACCTTAGCACAACACCTAGAACAGAGTAGGAGCTCAGTAAATATTCATTGAATTAAGGTTAGTTCGCCCAGTATTTATTGCTGTTGGAAAAATGCAAAGAAACAGAAGACATGATTGGAAAAGTAATTAAAAATAAGATCTACTGCCAACCCGGTGAATCTTCTCCACAAAATGAGGAAAACAACGAAACTGTTTTATTATTGAAGAAGCATCGAACCAGACTGTGATGTACATCACTGGCAATCCATAAAAGAGTTTGCAAAGAGAAATAGAAATCTCACCCTTTTATATGGCCAGGCAGATAAAATCCTTTGCACATATGTTAATTCAAAGATTTGCATACATCTCAAAGACACAGAGAAAGAATTTCTTTTCTTTTGTTTTTAAAATATTTTATTGATACAATTTTATTTGTACATATTTATGGAGTACATGTGATATTTTGTTATATATACAGACTGTGTAATGATCAAGTCAGGGTATTTAGGGTGTCCATCACCTGATAAATACCTGCAGTATTTATCATTTCTATGTGATGGGAACATTTCAAGACCTCTCTTCTAGCTATTTAAACATATAGGTAGGCACTCAGAAAACAATACCCCCAAATGAAGGCCTCAGAAGCAGCCTCAAAAGGAAAAGTTCTTCTGTGACCTTCTGCTGCCCTCCTGTCTCTCAGTCCCATTCCCCCTCAAGGCTAGCCATAGAAACTAGGCTCCCTCTTCCCCAAGGCAGGTCATAGAAACCAGAACTCCTTTTCCCCAAAACCAGCCATAAAACGTAAAAATATCACCCTAACTTTCCCTTCACCTTTCTTTGTAACAACTGGCCACACAGAAATGATCTGCCCTACCTTGTTTGACTGTAAGTCATGAGGTGCCCCGTTCCAGACCGTGTCCTGCCCCACACCTAACGGAAGGAATCTAGACACGCAGGCCTTGACGGGCACTTGCACTCCTCAGTGTATTAACATTAGAGCACACACCTTTTGTCCAATCATACTTCTACACGACTGTCCATACTTTGTTTAACTTAGGCACAAAAATGGAAAATTTCCCCTGTATCTTTGGATCTTCATTCGGAAGGCTCCTGTGTACATGCTAAATACATTTGTATGTCTTTTCTCCAATTAATCTGCCTTTTGTGAGTTGATATTTCAGCAAAACTTCAGAGAGCAAAGGGAAAGCTTTCCCTTGGCACCTGCAGTTTTGGAGCAGTGAGCGGGGTCAGCAAAGCCGCTCTGCTCCTCTGGAAGAGGCAGTGAAGGGAACCCAGACCATCAGCAGCCACATAAGGATAAGAATTTCTTCCAGCCAGGCTCCCGGCCTCTCTCTCTGTGCAATCTGGCCAAGAGAAAAATCATTGTCTCATTTTCCTCTGCAAGGTTTTCATTAATGGGAAAAAATGATTTGTGTGACTAGTCTTGGAGTAGCGATTCTGGCATGCTTTTTGGTACTTTGTGGTATGAATATTTATATTGTTTGATCTGTCTCCTTCCAGAAATAATCTTTGCCTTTGTCTTTGTCTTTCTGTGTTGTTCTTTCTTGTTTTATGTCCTTAAGAGCTTGACTTGTGGCGAAGTAGAAGGCCTCGCTCTAGGTCTCTGTCATCCTGGGGGCATGATTTTCAGGTTGCGTGGGGTGGCCAGTCTGAAAATGGCTGGGAACCCAAGACTTTGTTTTGAGTATGTGAAACTCTCGGGAGAGTTTGTCTTAATAAAAAGTTCCATCCATAAACAGCTTTTGTCATCTTAGCCCTTGTTGCCTGGGGTTAGTGCTGGGAAAGATTAATCCCAGGAGGGCCTAACTGGTGTCCCAGATTAATGGGTCTGTGGCAGCTCACCCACCGCCTCAAATTGTGAGAGTCTGGAGGCAAACACCATCCTTAACCACCTGTGGCCACCAGAGTTTTTGGCTATAATAACCTATTCATAGAAGTGAATTTCTTTTTGGTGGGGAGAGCTTTGGGATTGTTTCTTCCATGCATCTCCAGGAAACACTTCTTTTTCTCAACCTGGAAAATTACAAACTGGGCTTTCCATGAACAAGCTATTGGATTGAGTCACTATTGGAATAAGTACACCATTGCATATTCCATGACCAGAAATAGATCCTTTAAAGTAGATTCCTAAATTTAAAACAACCAAAAAGATTCTAGAGATCTCTTATTCTAAACAATTAATGGGAGAATCAAATTAAAAGACAGACACATAATAGTGTCATGGCTAGCCTTAAATATTCTCTTAACTAAATTAAAGCACAAAATCTGACCTAAAACAAAGTTACAATCCTCTGTATGGTCAAACTGCCTGATCTGGATCCCTGTGGGTTCAATGATGAAGGCTGCTCCACCTTGTCGTCCAATAACGTTCTGCACGTTCACCACTGCAGCTTGAGTTTGATTCCAAGTCAGGAAACCAGACCCTTTGGGTTTGATATTTGTATGACTTTTGACTTTTTGGAATACCCATTAACCTCTTTGGAGATGCCTCGTGCATCCTTGGTAAAGTCATAATCTTGGCTAAGGTGTACTGATTTTACTTGGGAGGGTAACTTTGGTAAGGAAAAACAAAACAAAATAAACTAAAACACAAAAAGGCATAAAGATTTAAAAGTCAGAAACATCAGGTGTTTATCCTGACTACAATCTGATAATAAGAGATTTAAAAGGATTTTCTTAAGAGTTCTATAGTCAAAAGTTGACTTAATTAAAACCTATATTTAAGCCACATATATATATGTATATATATATATAGTGTGTGTATATATATATATATATATAGTTTTAAGGCCTCTGTTCTCTGTAAAAATTTCTCAGTCAACTGAACTCCTCTCTTCTCTTCTGAGCTAATCATATGTACTCCCTCTGTTTCTCCACTTACTTTGGTTTCTCCCCTCTTCCTCTTTCCACCCCTGATGCCACTTGATGAGACCAAAAAATTCTTTGAACAGCCTGGGATCCCTGAAGGAAAACATAAAAGGTGCCACAGATGCTTCTTTTTCAGGGGGGACCTCTGTTTTTCCTCATGGAACCCCAAGAGTTGTAAACGGATAGATTCCTCTCAGGTCTAAAGCTCTGCTCTCTTTTGTATGGCATTACCTGATCTCTTTGGGTTTGTGGGGTGCCAGGGGTTACTTTATACTCTGAGAGAGAGCCTGACCTTGGTGTGTGTGATGCCTGGTGAGTCTCTGGCAGGAGCTGCAGTTTTGGAGGTGGCTGAGAGCAGTTGCTTACGATGAATGGTTATTGCTCCGGAGGCTACTTATTTCTTTGCGTGTTTAGATAAGAAAGGCATGGTCCAAACACCTAGAGAAACGTCTTTATAGCAAAGTGTGCTGTGGAAGCATCACACAGCCCTGTCGCATGATGTTTCCCTCTTTTTGGGGACCTGGGATGCAGTATAAGAGTGAAATCCGTGATTTTTAAAGATCTAAATGCTCTGCCTTTTAACTGCACCTACTTTTCAAATATTTAAATTATTAGACCCTAAAAACTACAAATGCTTTGTTGTCCCTATTTCTTAATGGGCTCTGTCCTGAGCTGAATGGTCCAGTTGGAAAACAGAGACTAAATTAAAAGCTACCTATCTAAATGACATTGGTCTCCTTATAAAATCCTATGGTAAATTCCTATGGTTTTGTGTTACCTTTACATCCATTTTTCAACTTCCTCTAATGCACCAAACCCCTTCTTAAAGAAGCTTAAATGCTCTCTCTTTTTGTGGTTTGAGATGTCAAATTGCTACTCTGTTTTCTCTAAAACTTGGTAAGGGCTTCTCCAGGGCTTTTCCATTTTCCATTTACAAAGGCATAGTTTGAATCCAAACTGTCCTTTTAAACTAGTGAGTTTTATTGGTCTCATAGCTAAAATTTGAAAATCAAAACTATACAGTTTTTGTGTCTGTCTGTCTGTAACTTTTTTCTTTTCTTTTTTTTTTTTTTTTT
>VBSM01003199.1:6024733-6076463 GCA_008086735.1 Cheirogaleus medius | reverse complement strand
CTGGCTAATTTTTTCTATATATTTTTACTCGTCCAGCTAATTTCTTTCTATTTTCAGTAGAGAGGGGGGTCTCGCTCTTGCTCAGGCTGGTCTCGAACTCCTGACCTTGAGCGATTCTCCCAGCTCAGCCTCCCAGAGTGCCAGGATTACAGGTGTGAGCCACTGCGCCCGGCCAAGATAGTTTTAACATAAAATAGAAACATCTTCAGAATTTTATTTAGACATTTTTGCCTGGGTCTGTTGGTCAGACAGGTTTATACAGTCTCTTCTAAATATTTCAGGTCGTAAAACTGTTGCTTCTATTATATTTTTGATACTTGCTTAATTTGTCTGTGAAAATTGGTTTTAGATTTAGCCTTTAGCTTCTGGGGTCTAGACAAATGACCATGGTGAGGCCTGGGGATGACACCCAGGCTCCATCCTCATAGGGACAGGCACAGGCATACAAGCTGTGCCTCTTGGCCGTGTTGGGAGGGATTAGGTCCTCCAGGCATTGTCTCCACAGCTCTGTCCTTTGTCCTGGACATTGCATCTGGTACATAATTAAAATTGCTTACTTCCTAGGTTTTTCACTGGAAATTAGGGTTACCAAAAGTTTACATTATAATTAATATATGTAATTAAAGCTACTTTATATCAGAGAGACAATTCTATATGCAATGTGTAAAAGGAAGGTGGGATATGTTTTTTGGTTTAAAAAAGGTTATAAGAAGGAGAACGTGGTTTTTGTTAAAGGGAAGGTAACTTTGCCTTGTTTAGAGGTTTTTAAAAGTTGTTTTACATTAAAGGAATAAAGAAATAACAAAGCTAAAACGATATAAAAAGTTGGAAAATGGGAAAATTGTAAGATGCTATAAAAGGTTTATAAAAATCTTTCCCTGAGGTCAAAACTGATTAAGTTTGGATGGATTTCTTTATAAGTTTTATTAAAATTAGATTTAGCATTAATAATATACTGATGCAAATGTATAATTTGATTTTCTCTTTTAAACAAGATTTACATCTAATGTTAATGAGATAGTAAGAGATTTTTGTTTATACTTGAGGAAATTGCAAAAAAACAAGAAAGGAAAGAAAAAGAGACCGATTCAGTTTGTCTCACAGTGTCTTTATTAGGTCTTTTGATTGTTTGGGAAACTGAGTCTCATCTCTATCAAAGAGTTAAAGTTTTTGGTTTTTGAAATCTTTGAATTATTACTTTGGCTAGATGAATGACTACTATTTTACAGTGACTTGTGATCCTATTTGAGCAAGTATTTTAAACCTTTGATATTTGACAAACTTTCCAAAACCAAAATTTCAAATTCTAAATTCAGTCGTTTTGACCTCAAATTAACTTTTTGAATATTAGGGCCCCTAGAAATCTGAGAGATACATATTAGGTTTATTTGGTGTGTTAAAATCATACAAGAAGCATTGTCAATATAAAATTATGTTTAATTTTCTTTGGGTTATATTTGTATAAGTATGTTATTAATATATGTTCAAAAATTGTATGAGATTCCTAAAATTCTGATATGCCTTAGCATATGTTATCAGTAATATTTTTGATTATGTTAAATTGTTGTATGCCACACAACCAAATTTCCTTGTCAATAGTGTCTTTAACCATGGTTATTCTAAGCATTTTGTCATCCACAGACAATTATTATCTTACTTTTATTCTTCTCAAAAAGTGGTTTATAATTAGCTACATTTCAAAATTTGCTTCTTCAAGGAAATTCATGGATAGTACTCTGATAAGTACTTTTGAATACAAGTTTCTGATAGCTTTGGAGATCGTACCATTGGACTAGGTAAAAACTTCCAGGTCTCTAATTTCAAAAGCTGATACATTCTTCAGGATTGCTAACCCAAAATTAAGCAGAACAAGAATTATTTACATGAGACTGAATAGAGGACTAAAATAATTTTTATGACATTGCTGATTCTTTTTATGTTTTTTTTTCTGGAGTCAAGAAAACTGTTTTCTTTTAAGGCTACTTATAGCTTTTAACTATTGAGTACAGTATACTTTTGTAAACAATTGAAACATTTATCTTTCTTTCTACCAGATTTCCCCAGAATTTGGAAATTATTGGTGAGAATTCTTAATTAACAGCAATATTGTTATTTGCATAGGTTCAATAAGATTTTGTTTTCTTTTAAAACAGGACACAATTGGAGACACCAGTTATTTTACTAAGGCCCTGACTGGAATGGCATATTTTCAGATATGCCCAGACTGCTTTGAGGAATTAAGATTGACTTTATAGAGCCTATGAAAAGCCCCTTGGAAGGACTGGCTTGGTACTGTGTCTATGTGGTTTATTCACAAGGTTCCTGACCTATGGTAAGTAAAAAGATGTCACTTTTTGACAGGCTCAAGAACCTCAAGTTATTTTGGGACCTTGAGAAAAGAGGAATTCACCCAATTTGTATGGTTATTTCAAAGTTTTGGCTTGGCTCTCTAGTCTCAGGGCTTTAAAAAGCCTAATCTGAAATTCCTTATAAAAAAGTTCCAGCAAGGCCAATTTTAGAAGAGCCTATATGGCCAATCACCATTCTTACTGCACTGTATGCAAATAATCAGGTCAAGTATAATAAGACTAAAACTCATTTTGCAAATAAATTGGTTGTATGATGATTTATCCTTTGTAGAAATGGGAAATGGGAGAGAGAAAAATTATCAAATATGTTTTAGAATAAAATTATAGTACACTGTTATTAGATTCTAGCCTTGAACATTGTTTTTGAGTCTTTGTTATTTGCCTAAAATTTAGGTTGAATCCTGAATCAGTTCTTTTCTGACTACAAGTCTCCAAACTAACATTTTCTAACTTTTCTTCCATTTTTCTGACTGGGACTCAATAAAATTACCACTACCTTTTTTTCCGAGGCCCTGCAAGCTAAAGCTCATATCTTGTGACATGCAAACTACAGGCAAGAAAAACTTGTTAGGTTGCCACTGTATACTTCCACTTTAACTGATGATGCTGGAGCAGAGGTAACGGCTTGAGAAAGGGCAAAATGTTTTATTAGCTGTCTCTTTAAAACCCCCTCACCCTTTTTGGGAATTAAAACCTGCATTCCTGACGAAGGCCAGTAATCTGAGGGGCAGTTCTTTGATTTTTTGTACCATAGGAGATCGCTCAGCAGAATTGTCTAGGCAGAGGGCACCACGAGATTGTCTTCATATGAGATGCTATAGTTAAATAGCAATAGCCCAAAGCTGAAAATCCGCTTTTAAAAGCTCCATATTTCTGCTTATAGATAGGACACTGGTCCTTCAACATGAGAGTCTACCATTCTTCTCATTTGCCAGCAAATTAATAAACTTTTCTTTCCTTTTCCTCAAACCATTTGTCCTTGCTCTTTTGATGAGACCTCAGGGACAAGTCCTGAACTTTCAGTAACAGTGCTAACAATGGTAACAAGTCTAACATCTAGATGCCTCAACTGACTGCCTTTTAGAATCTAGGGAAACTGGTTTATAGACAGTTCCAAACATTAGCCTTTGTTTTTCTTCTGTTTAATGGGACTGGCCTATTTCCAGAAATGGGAAACGGGTATAATGAGATCCTTTGGCACTCAGCTTTTAACTCAATTTTTCTCTCCACAGCCCCCAACTCAGCTTTTGGTGTGTGAAACTTCTAGGGATGTTTCAGACAGGGGAATATTGGGATGCAGAAACTGAAACCCCAAAATATGGCAAGTTGACAAACTGAACTGAAGAGAAAGCCTCGAGGTCTCTCTGACCTTCCCCTCCTCCACACCCCACACCTTGGTCTCTCCCAGAGCACAGGCCTTTACTACCTAAGATCCAGACCCACCAAGGAGAATAATTATTTTTTCTTCCCTTCTGTAAAAGACGAAGAATGCAACTACACCTGAACAGACTCTTTCATAAGGTCATGTCTGTCTCTTAGACTCACCCAAATTTCAAAGAGAACTATTTACGAGATAATGTCTGTTCCCCAATCTACTCATTTTCCCTTGTTATCATTTATTGCAGAATTCCTCTTCTCTACCTTCCTATAACCCATTTTGCCAGGATCCAAGCCTCCATTCTTTCTGTAACATCAAGATGATATATAAGCTTTCTTTCCCCATTGAGGAGTTGGGTCTTCATTGTATAAGTAAAATAAGTTTGTGTGCCTTTTCTCCAATTAATCTGCCTTTTTAAGGTGATTTTTCAACAAACCTTCAGAGGGCAAATGGG
This sequence comes from Cheirogaleus medius, assembly GCA_008086735.1. Lineage (NCBI taxonomy): Eukaryota > Metazoa > Chordata > Mammalia > Primates > Cheirogaleidae > Cheirogaleus > Cheirogaleus medius. The sequence goes on along the minus strand of VBSM01003199.1, from coordinate 6,072,262 downwards.
AAGCTTTCCCTTGGTCCCTACACTTTGAAGCCTGGGCTGTAAATCATGATTCTGCCAGGTGTGCTCTGTCTTGGAATATGTACCTTTGGAATCATGAGCCACTACATAAGAAGCCCACCCATCCTAAAGCTGAGACACATGGAGAGAGCATGAAGAGATAGACAGGGATGCATGAGGAGCCCCAGATGTAGCCCCCAGCCACCTGAGTCTTCCTGCCCAGCCCCAGACACGTGAGTGGCACGTCTTCAGGTGACTCAGTCCCAGCCACTGTCTGCTGCAACCAAGTGAGAGACCCCAAATGAGAACTGCCTGACTGAGCCCAGTCAACCCCCAGAAAATAAACAATTTCTGTTGATTTATACCAAATCCCTAGATTTGAATGTAATGAGTATGGGTGTGATGGAACAGCTCAGAGGTAGGAATCAAAAGACAAAAGTTCAAGTACCAGCAATCCCATAACCCAGCTGAATGATCTTGAGTTGTAGTCTCAGCTAATCTCAGGTTCCTCATTTGTTAAATGAGTAAAATGATATTTCATAGAGGGATTATTTTCATTTTGCCTCATCCCTCCCACATCAATTTTCTATCTTCTCTACCCAGAAGATTAAAATTTATGTGTAGTTTCTCCCCATCTGCCTTAGCTCTGGCTTCTGATCGGAATTGGCTAAGAGCAGAATTGTGATTTATGAACTAGCCTCAGAAATGTTAAGAAAAAAATTATTCAATGATACTTGTTAAAGCACGGTAAGGAAGACTTTATTCAGGACCATTGCGATAAGCACAGGGACTGTTGCAGTAGGGGAGAGATCAGGCTCGACTCTAAATACAGCTTGGGAACATGGGAATTTATAGCCCAGGAGCAGGCTGAGGGTCAGTGGATGGAAAATTACTAACAGGAAGCATCAAGAGTAAGGGCAATTCTGGCTTAACCAACCTAACAGGATCTTGCTAATGACAGGCCAGGGTGATCAGGCATCACCGAGGGGATGATGGAGGATGAGGCACCTGATCAGTTACTGAGGATGATCACATAACAAGGAGGGAGGTGGATCCTGGCTAAATGGACTTAACAGTGTTCTTTTGCTAAAACTGGATTTACAGTGAAGTGCACACATGAACTTAGGAGAAGGTTCAGAAGCCTGACTAAAGGTTGGCCAAGCAAAGAATCTTTGTCAGAAGTCACACACTGCTACTCTGCTGCTTTCCATCATCAAGACAATCACAAAATCCTGCCCAGGTGAAGGCAGAGGTCTGAGTATTTATTTCATTGCTGATCCCCTTGCTGGGCCACAGTTTTTTTTTTTTTTTTTATTTCATCATATAATGGGGGTACAAATATTGTTAGGATTACATACATTTGGGCCACAGTTTTGATGGTAGATAACACTCCTCTGTGGTTAAGCAACTATGGGTGTGAAGTAAATCAAAATATCTTACTCCAAAATCCATCATATGTTTCTTTGACATATTTTTTGATAGCTGTCAGAGAGCCAGAAAACAGAAACTGTGTTTTATGGGAGAAATTTGCATCTGTAGAGAATCTGCATGATGCAGCCAGGCCTTCCCTTATCTGGATACAGAAAAGATTAACTGAGAATATGACACCTTTGAAGGCCTGAAAGAAACATTTAGCATCATTCTCTACCTGCTACCTGTAAGGTTTTATTTACATTACAGAACTACCTTTGCTAGCCACCCTCCTCTTGCTGTTAAAATCACAAAGGAGTTTAGCAAGGGAGAAGGGAGAAGATTATAAAATATATATATATATATAGGGGTCATGGAGCTGGTTATATTCTCTTTCTCCCATAACCTGTCTTGCCACTATAACCTCATTTACTACCATAACCTGTTTTTAGCCATGCTCTGAGCCCATGCTCTCTATAACCTCAAGATAGTAGGTAAGCAAGCGTCTGTATCCCAGTGGGGGGTGTGGTTCTCTCGTGTACGTGTTAGTAAATTTTATAATTTTGTGTGCCTTTTCTCCAATTAATCTGCCTTTTGTGAGTTGAATATTCAGCAAAGCTTCAGAGGGAAAATGGAAGTTTTCACTTTAGCCAGGAGACTGATAAAACTCACTATTTTAAAAGAACAGTTGTATTCAAACTATGCCTTTGTAAATGGAAAAGATTAAAGTTTATCTGTTTCATATGGCCAAATTACTTATTGAGTTTTAGAGAAAATAGAGTAGGAAATTTACATCTCAATGCACGGAGAGAGAGTGAATTTAAGCTTTTTTCAAGAAGGAGTTTAGGTGTTAGAAAAAGATTTAAAATGGATGGTTAAGGTAACACAAAATCATAGGAATTTACCATAGGATTTTTTTTTGTTTGTTTTTTTTTTTAGAGACGGGGTCTCGCTCTTGGTCAGGCTGGTTTCGAACTCCTGACCTTGAGCTATCCACCCGCCTCGGCCTCCCAGAGTGCTAGGATTACAGGCGTGAGCCACCGCGCCCGGCCTTACCATAGGATTTTATAAGGAGACCAATCTCATTTAGATAGGTAGCTCTGTTTTCTAACTAAGCTCTAGGCAGAGTCCATTAAGAAACAGGGACAGCAGACCATTTGTAGTTTTTAGGATCTAATAGTTAAAATATTTGAAAAGCAGGTGCAGTTGGAAGGCGGAGCCTTTAGACCTTTAAAAATCATGGATTTTACCTTTACACTGAATCCCAGGCCCCAGAAAAAGGAAAATGCCCTAGGCCTGGGCCATGCAATGCTTCCACAGTGCACTTTGCTATAAAGACATTTCTTTAAGTGTTTAAACTGTGCCTTTCTTATCTAAATGTGCAAAGAAATGAATAGTCCCCTGTAGTATGCCAATTTACTGTAAACAAATTCTGTCAGCCACCACTAAATCTGTAGCTCTCACCAGCAATTCAGCAGCCATCACAGATGCAAAGTTCAAGTGTGCCCTCATGAAGGAAGTGATCTCTGGTACCCCACAACGCCAAAGAGATCTGGTAATGCAATACAAAAGAGAACAGAGTTCCAGACCTGAGAAAAATCTGTCCATGACTCTTTAGACTCCACAGGAAGACAGAAGACCCCAAAAAGGGGTGAGCGTTCCTTAATGGGTCTGAGTCATTAGCTGCCCCCTAGATCCTTTCATGTAGTGCCAAAGATGGCAAAGAGGAGGAAAGAGTAGGGAAGAGTAGAGTAACTGGGAGAACAATTTGTAAAAAAGCAAACATAGGGAAGCACATAATTTAAAAAGGATTTCAGTCAACTAAAGAAAACTTTAAAAATAGGATACAAAGGAGAAAAAGTAGAAAGGCCTTTTAAAATATATATATATCTTGACTATCAGTTTTTAATTAAGTTGACCTTTAACCATAGCTTACAAAGGATTTTAATTTTGTTTTAGGTCAGATTCTTGCCCTTTAATTTAGTTAAGAGAATTTTTATGGCTATCCATGACACTATTATGTGTCTTTCTTTTAGTTTGATCTCCTCATCAATTGTTTGGAATGACAGAGCTCCAAAATCTTTTTTTTTTTTTTTAATTTAGGAGTTTAAAGAATCCATCTTCTTTCTGGCGATTGAATTTCCAATGGTGTACTTAATCCAATAGTGACTCAATCCAATAGCCTTTTCATGGAAAGCCCAGTTTTTAATTTTCCAGGTTAACAAAAAGAGGTGTTCTGTGGAGATGCATAGAAGAAACAGTTACAAAAATCTCCCCCCTGCCAAAAAAATCACTCCCAGGAATAAGGTAAAGTAGCAAAAGACTCTGTGGCCACAGATGGTTAAGGATGGTGTTTGCCTCCAGCAACCCACAAATTTGTGAGGGGCCTCCAGTCACAGACCTGGTAATCTGTTACATGGGATAGGCCTGCCTGGGATTAGACTTTCCCAGCACTAACCAGGCAACAATGGCTAAGAGCAAAAGACCCTGATGGATGGGACTTCTTATTAAGACAAACTCTCCTGAGAGCTTGAAATACTCAGAACAAAAAGTCTTGGGTTTCTAGTCATTTTCAGACTGGTCACCTGATGTGACCTGAAAGTCACACTCCCCTTCCCCCAATGGCAGAGACCAAAAGAGAAGGTTTTCACTTTGTCACACGTCAAGCTCTTAAGGACATAAAGCAAGAAAGAACGACACAGAAAGACAAATGGAAGGCAAAGATTATTTCTGGGAGGAAAGAGATCAAACAATATGAATGTTCATACCACAAAGTACCAAAAAACACTCCAGAATCACTACACCAAGACTAGTCACACAAATCCTTTTCTCCCATTAATGAAAACCTTGCAGAGGAAAAAGAGACAGTGATTTTGCTCTTGACCAGATTGCACAGAGAGAGAGGCTGGGAGCCTGACTAGAAGAAATGCCCGTCCTTATGCAGCTGCTGATGGCCTGGGTTTGTTACTGAAAGCTCGACACTTGTCCCCAAGGCTGCATCAGAAGAACAAGGACAAGTGGTTTGAGGAGAAGGAAAGAGAAGTTTATTAATTTGCCGGTAAATGAGGAGGTTGACAGACTCCCATCTTAAAATATACCAATGTCCTCCCTCTGAGCGGGAACACAGAACTTTTGAAGGGGAAGTTTTCAGCTTCAGGCTATTGCTGTTCAACTGTAGTTGATGGTCCCTTCTGCTAAAATAATCTCTTGACTTCTGACTGGACAATGCCCTTGAGCCAGCTCCTGTGGTAAAAGAACAAAGGACACTCCCCTGCCCTTCCTGACCATTGGCCTGGGGCAGGGAGCCAAGTTTTAATTCCCCCCAAAAGTGGGGGAGGTATTAGAGAGACAGGAAATATTTTTGCCCTTTTCTAGGCCATTCTTCCTGTTACAGGTTCCCTTCACTGCCACTTCCAGAAGAGCAGAGTGGCTTTGGTGATCCTGCTCACTGCACCAAAAGTGTAGGTGCCAAGCGAAAGCTGTCCTTTTGCCCTCTAAAGTTTCACTCAAAAATCAACTCACAAAAGGCAGATTAATTGTAGAGAAAGCACATAAATTTATTTTATGTACACTAGAGCCTTCAGAATGAAGACCCAAACCCTCAGTGGGGTACAGAAGCTTATACACCATGTTGACATTATAGAAAGAGTGGGAGGAAAAGAGGAATTCTGTTGAGGGGCAATAAATGATTACTAGGGACAATGAATCAATTGGGGAATAGGCATTAACTTGTAAATAGTTCTCTTTGGAATTCAGATGAGTCTGAGAGACAGACATTATCTTGTGAAAGGGTCTGTTCAGGTGTGGTTACATTCTTATTCCTCTTCTCTGCAATAGATAATTATATAACAGGGAAGGGAAGAAAATAACACCTATTCTCCTTGGTGCATCTGGATTTTAGGCAGATAAAGGAACATCAGAGAACAACTTCATCCTATACTTTGGGAGAGAGAGTGGTGGTGGGGGAGGGGGAAAGGTCAGAGGGATGCTGAGGCTTTCATGTCAAAATGTCATATTTTGGGATGTCAGTTTCTGAGCCTCAACAGCCCTTAAATGTATGTGACCACTCTCCCAGGGACAGCTCTTGCCAGCTTCTGGGAACACTGCTTTCTCTCCTTGTCTCTTGTTAAAGAAAAAATTTTTCTGACACTTGCTAAAATGGTAAGGGAGACCTTATTCAAGACTATTGCAGGCCGGACGTGGTGGCTCACGCCTGTAATCCTAGCACTCTGGGAGGCCGAGGCAGGCAGATCGCTCAAGGTCAGGAGTTCGAAACCAGCCTGAGCGAGACCCCGTCTCTACTAAAAATAGAAAGAAATTAATTGACCAACTAAAAATATATACAGAAAAAATTAGCCGGGCATGGTGGCGCATGCCTGTAGTCCCAGCTACTCGGGAGGCTGAGGCAGTAGGATCGCTTGAGCCCAGGAGATTGAGGTTGCTGTGAGCTAGGCTGATGCCACAGCACTCACTCTAGCCTGGGCAACAAAATGAGACTCTGTCTCAAAAAGAAAAAAAAAAAAAGACTATTGCAATAGGGATTGAGGAAGAGAGATTACACTCAATTTCAAATACAGCAAGGATTAGTGAGGATTTATAGCCAAGGAGCAGCGTTGGGGTCAGTGGATAGAAAATTACTAAGAGGAGATATCAAGGCTGGGTTTTCTAGCTAAACCTACTTAATAGGATTCTTACTGATGGCAACCCAAGGACTTACATATCAAAGGTAGGGAATGATGAACTCAATCAGATATCAAGGGTGATCAGATACCAAGTACAGGTTGGGGGTTCTCACTAAACTAACTTATGGGGATTCTTGCTAAGACTGAGCTAGGGAAACTGAAGTCAGGACAGGAGCCAAGGTCAAGGCTTAGTAGAGAAGAGGGTGAGAGGACCCTGCCTAAAGTGTGGTCAAGGAGAGAGTCTTTTTCACCATCCAGACCCAATGCTGCTGATTCCTGGAGCCTCACCACCCTCTCACATAGTCCTCTCGTTAAACTGCCTTCAATTAAACCATTGGAGCAATGACTTCTCTTTCTCTTGCCAAGCCCTGACTACTGGTTCCTACCTACTACACAGAGCTCTTTTTGAGGATCAAATGAGAAGATGTATGCAAAAGAGCTTTGGGAGGCTGGAGGGTGAGAAAGTCATCTTCATGATTGAGAGGAATTCCAATATAGTGAAAAGGGCTGTAGGGGCCAAGGGAAAACTTCCTCTTTTCCCTCTGAAGGTTCATTGAAAATCAGCTGACAAAAGCCAGAAAAAGGCATACAAATTTATTAATGTGCATGAGAGTCTTCAAAGAAATGGCTAGATGGATGATGCCTTTATACCATCTTGAGGTTACAGAAAGAACGGGGGCTTGGATCAGTGGCAAAACAGGTTATGGTGGCAAAAGTGAGGGGGAGAAGAGGACTGGCTAGCAAAGGTGGTCTTGTTATGCAGAAGAAATCTCACACGTGTTATTGAAACTGCAAGTGGGTTTCTACTTAGGTCCAGTTACTCGTTGCACAAAGATCCAATTATTGAGACAATGAAGATTGCCAAGGAAGAAAGGAATTTTTAAGACAAAAGATGTCTTGTGGGGAGAATAGGAGAAGCTGCCTCGAAACCATCTCTCTCCAACTAGAGGAGATTGTAGAATACTGGACTATTAGGCTAAGGGCTGTCTTCTAGCTTCTGTTTACTGCTTGCTTGCTGACCTCAGCTTACCGCAGGGCATTATGGGCTGAAACAAAATGCAGGAGAAAGTGCTGATTCCAGAGCCCATCGACTGGGATCTGGAACAGGTTAGGACCAATCAAGGACAGGGTAAAGTAAAAGGCAGAAAAAAATGGCAGATAAGAAGCTTACCAATCACTGTAACGGGCAGCCGTGTGATCAAAATATAGAACAAATCACTGTAAAGGGCAGATGCGTGATCAGCGCGTGAACAGCTTATGTGCACCGAGTATAAAAAGCTTACACCCACCCCATTCGGGGTCCCTGCCCGCACAAGAGACCACTGCGCTGGTGCTCTTGGGCTTGGACCCTAGCTAGCTAGATAATAAAACTCCTTTTGGTGATTACAGCCTCGGTGACTCTGTCTCTCTGTCCCGCGGTACCGCGAATTCCGGTTCTAACAGAGATCATAGGCTTTTTAAGGAGGGGCCACGTGCTTTGGGGCCCAAAGGAGATGGTGAGGCTTGGCATAAGAAATCTGCCCTGAGGTCTTCAGAATTACAACTCCTCTGTCTTGCAGAATATCCACCATTTCTGGGAAACAACTCAAAAGGTCAAATAGTTAAGGGAGAGGATTATAAAAAACACATAAGGGTCATCGAAATCTGTTCATGCAACCCTCAGACAGACCAGATGGCAAATATTTCTTTCAGACCTTTAAAGGTATCAGACTGTCAGTTATTCTTTCCTGGATCTGGGCTTGGGCGAAGGAGGCCTCAGAGGACGCCTGGCTGCGTCATGCAGATTCTCTACAATGCACATGTCCCCCACAAAAGATGGCTTTGCAAGGCTACTTCTATTTGCAGGCCATCTCAAAGTATGTCACAAAGTAGCTTTTGGGTGCAATATTTGGTTTCCTTCAGGGCACAGGCTTGAGCTCAGCTCTGGGTTCATATCCCGCTCCCCGCCTTGGCGATGGAGGCAAGGACTTCTCTTTCTGAGGGCTCAGGTTCCCATCCCTCATGTGGTCCTGGAGCACTGGGTATAACAACACACCCCAAATTCCTAACAGACTCCCAGCATATGGCCGGCCTTCTACTCCTATTATGAAACTGTTTTCTCAGGCAGGTTTTACAAAGCCACTAATTGCATCCACGGCTTGTAAAAGGGCCTTTTACAGAGCTCTTCAAATCCTTTTTTCAACTCTCTGAGAGGCAGAGCTTCCCATTTAAGGGAGAGTGCCTTGCTACAGGCCAGACATTTATTGAATTGCCCAGAACAAATGTTGTTTTGCTTTTTCATCGGAGATCATGAGCCTCTGGTATAAAGTACAGATTGCATTTTTGTGTTGTTTTCTTTTTATTTCTTTCAATCAAAAAGCAATACATAGAATCATTACAGATAATATTCAAGCAGCATGGAAGTATATATATAGTAAAAATTGCAAGTCCTGACCTCATGCACTTTCTGATGTACATTTAGGATGCTGGGGTCTGAGGGGCCTAGAAAATAACATTTTTCTTTTCTAGCCTAAATCTTGACCCAATTGAGAGATAATGTTAGGTAGATAGCGAGGGATTCCAGGTCTCCTAGGGACAAAAGTGGGTGCCTTGCCTTGGTGCAATTGCCCCATCTGGCAAGAAGGAGAAGGGTGGGCCCCTGGCCCCCATCTTGGTCCTGCCCCACCCTAATCCTGCCCTGAGCTGAGGCCATACCTGGGGGAGGAGGGAATGCCCTATGAACTGGCCAATCAGAACTTAGTGCTCCGGCTGCGAAAGCATGCAGAGGACTCTCTAGCCCAGGCCCAAGCAGCGCAGGTACCACAGAATCCGGAAATTGACCTAGAACAACCCGCATGCGCAGTAAGGCAGGTCATGCAACTCCCAACTGTCCAAAGTGGCTCTGTGGTGACCTCTGAACCATGAGGCAGGTCCTAATCCGGGCACTATAAAACAAAATGCAGACCATAACAAGTCCCTTTTTGTGCCTTTCCTTCTGTTCTCCCTTTGCTGTAACAATGGGTCCTGTCATCATCTGTGGTGTATGTATCACGCTCGGTAAACCTGTATCTTGCTCTTGCCCTATAACCCTATCTTTTTCTCCTCGATAAACCTCATTTTCATGCTTGCCTAACTTCAGTGCTTCTGGTCATTCTTTGGTCATGAGTGTGTCAAGAACTGACATTCTCACACTGAAACCTGACAAGACCAACTTTATTATTAATAAAAGTGGTACTTGCCCCCCTCCCATCTTAATCTTACTGTCAGGGAAATTTCCGGATTCTGTGGTACCTGCGCTGCTTGGGCCTGGGCTAGAGAGTCCTCTGCATGCTTTCGCAGCTGGAGCACTAAATTCTGAATGGCCAGTCCATAGGGCATTCCCTCCTCCCCCAGGCATGGCCTCAGCTCAGGGCAAGATTAGGGTGGGGCAGGACCAAGATGGGGGCCAGGGGCCCACCGTTGTCCTTCTTGCCAGATGGGGCAATTGCACCAAGGCAAGGCACCCACTTTCGTCCCTAGGAGACCCGGTATCCCTCACTATCTACCTAACGTCTGAGAGAATGTGCTTTATACTTGAGGGCAAGTGGGTTTTCTAGCTAAACTCCAGAATTAGATAGGCCACCACCCTGTCACTGGTGGCGCTGGACCAGCTTGAATGGATCCTTGACCGCCCAGCACAGGCTGGCCCAGGGCAGTCCAGTTACAGGCTCTGTAGGTGGGCATGTAGGAGAGGGGAGGGGGCAGCCCTCATGCCAGGTCCTTATACTAGATGTATCAATCACAAAAAGCTGGCCTCACGTGTGTGTGTGTGTGTGTGTGTGTGTGTGAATGGAATGAAGGGGTAGACACAGGTCAGGAGGATTATAGTAAGGATTTCTCTCCAAGAGGAAGGAAACATTAAAGAGGGTTCCCCTTCCCCATGTATCATCTCCAGCTTTCTGCTACCCTCGCTGTGCTTCCACAAACAGTGGGCCCATGGGTGAGCATGGAGAAGAAGTTCCTAGAAGGGATGGCTGGTTATGTGTACTTCAGGTTGATGTGTACTAAGCCTTGATTTTGGATCTAGGAGCTGAAAGCATTGTTTCCCTTGTTATTTCTGCTGAGATTTACCAACCTTAATTTATTAATAGTCTCCTCTGGAAGGGAAGGCTGCTAAAGAGGGCTGGGGAACCTGCAGCCTTGGGGTCACATGTGGCCTCTTGATCCTTGAGTGTGGTCTTTTGACTGAATCCAAATTTTATAGAACAAATCCTTCTAATAAAGGAATTTGTTCTGTGACGTTTGGATTTGGTCACAAGTACCTGGCCACTCAATCGATCCTCCTCCACCCCCAGTGCCTTCCTTTGTCAAATGGGCTTGGTATCACCTACAGGATTGGGGGAGAATTCAGTAAGGTGCTGTACTTAAAGCGCCTGGGAGAAAGGTCAAGAAAGGAGAAGGGGGAAGGGAGTGGGCAGCAGTGCAGAGAAAGAAAACAATGGGTCTACAAAAGCCATTTGGGGCACCTTGTACTTAGAGGTGAAAACAGCTATCTCCAGGACTTCCGAGGACAACAGGGGTTGAGCTGGCTACTGGGAATATCTGCCCTCGGCTTAAATAGCCCCCAGGGATGCCAGGAAGCAGAAAGGCCCCGGGCGATTCCTCGCCAGCAGTCCCCAAATGCGTGGTGCACAGATTCTCCTCGGTCTCACCCAACCATCAGGAGGCTTCCGTGTGATGGCACTCACGGCAGTGAAACTTCCCAGCATGAGCGCTCATGACTTTAATAATGAAGAAAAATAAAGTGAAAATCGGAAATAGAGTGCAAGGTAGCTGCCCCGCAGGAATAGATGCCATGGGCATTTACCGAGCACCTGCAGTGTGTCACGACCCTCTTCCAACCCGAGTGTTGTTAGGGATGAGAACACCGAGGCTCAGCAAGGTGGCCTAAGTTGCCCATGGGCCCCCAGCTAGCTTGTGGCGTCGGTCCCAGACTACGGAGAAAGTGCTCTTTCGGGTGTCGCGGTGGGAGGCGGGGTTGTGGAGTGGAAGGCTAAGCCGGCGTGTCCTCCCCGGTCTCCTCCGCCCCAGGCCAAGCCTGCGGGAACCGGCTCGAGGCCCCAGCGCCCTCCCTCTGCCTCCTCGCCAGCCAGCCCGCGCGCCGGCCCCCGCCAGTCCCCACTAGGTGGAGGCGCGCCGGCAGCGCCGCGTCCTTATCAATGGGCCGGGCGGCTTAGCGCGCGCGGCCGCCTCGTCCGAGGAGGAGCAGTCCCCGGGCCCGCCGCGGGTCAGGTGGCCCAGCCATGGCTCCTCGGGGCGCGGTGGCCGGCAGGGGCTCGGAGCACTGCGCGGGGTGCTGAGCTCCCGAGCGGGCCAAGCGCACAGGCTGGCGGCCGTCGGGGCGCCCGCGGAGAGCGCGCCTGGCACCATGAGTCCCCGCCTGTCCCCGCCGCTGCAGCTGCTACTGCTGCTGCTGCTGCTCGCTCGCGCCAAGCACACGGTGAGTACCGCGCCGCTCGGCGGGCAGGGGCCGAGGGGCCGGCGGTCTCGCTCCCTCTCGGGTCTCTCCTGGGATGGGAGTGGAGGGGGACCAGCAGAGCTTCCGCTGAGGAATGGGAACTCTTCCCTCCCACCCCGCCCAACATTAATCTCTACCAGCTCTTCTCCAGTTGGCCCCCTCCCCAAAGATAAAAGCAGCCTAAGCGCGGGGACCGCAGCTCTAAGACAAATCCTCCTGCCCTCCCTCCCCCCAGCCCTCTCTAGCCTGTGCCTCTTAGTCCGTCCTAGACGGAAATTCTGGAGCCGCCCCTGCCAGTGCCTACTGTGTGCTGGGCACTTTGCCTCCAGTATTTCACTGAAACCTTGTAATCGCCTACCGAGGCTGGTATTAGCACCCTCGCTTCATAGGCAAGGAAACCAGAGGAAAAAAAGAAAGAGAGGAAAAAAAGAAATCTTGCCCCAAGTCAGAAAAAGAGGATTGAAACCCACATCCGTCTGCCCCAAAGCCTTGACAGTGCCACACAGGCCAGGCTGCAGATGGGAAAACCTCAGGAACGCTGGCTGGAGCTTCCCGGTCTGCGACGGGACCCTTTGCAGCTCTCGGCCCCCACCCCCGCCCCTCCCTGTTCAGTTGGCTCCCTGGTGCCTGCATGTCTGGTGGCTCCCGGGAGCTGCTGGTCCCCACTAGCCAGGTCCAGGGAGGAGCTGGAAGGCTGGAAGAGGAAAGAGAAGGCGACAGGGTGGGTGGTTTGTTTTGCTTTCCCACAGAAATTCCTGGGTGTCTGGGGCTTCTCCCTCTGGGATTTGAGAATGAGAGAGTGGCCTCACCCAGATGGGCAGGATGGGAGGAGTGGGGAGGGGGTCAGGAGTGGGGGCAGATTCATCCTTTCCCTCTAGCATTCCCTCTAGCCCCTGAGGCCTCTGTTCTAAGAAACTCCTGGGGGAAAGCACTTGGGGACCCAATTCTGAGTCGCCAATCTCTGTCCTGGACAAGGTTCTCCTCTGTTCAACAGCCTTGCCTTCCTGTACTCTGCTCCTGTCTGATTATAAGAAAACCCTCTGCCCCTGGAGCTGATGAGAGCGCTGACTCTCAGGAGAGTCCCATCTTTCTGGCAGCTCTGTGACATTCCAGCAGCTGTAATTTGGCAGAATGCAGTTTGGAGCTGATTCGAGCTCCCTTGCAACCTTGGGGCCTCTTGTCTTCTGTGGCCGTGGTGACAGTGGAAGGTGCTAGAGCAATAGTACCCACTCTAGTCTCAACTCCCAATTTGAGTAAATGCCACCTGGGACATTGGAGGACGGTTCAAAGGCAGATACAGCCTGCAAGCGTATTATTCCATTCCTAGGGGCAGGAGAGGCAACATCTTCTTTCTTAGGACCCTCCTATCCTCCTACCTAAGTATTTGCAGTAACCCTGCGGCTGCCATAACTAGTACCTGGCCTGCAGGACTGAGGGGCAGCCTGCATTTTTATTTCAAGAAGATCCCCAGGTTATCCCAAACATAACAGAGAGGAAAATGAGAGCCTTGGCTTGGTTCAAGTCTTCAGTGTGCTTTGGAAGGATGCACGTCATTATGCTGTGGTCCAGTTCCTCATTTTATAAGTGAGCAAACTGAGATCCCCAGAGAAAAGACACCTGCCTGAGACCAGCAGGTTAGTAGTAGATCTGGGACTAACACCAGATTTCTTGATTCCTAACCACCCAGGGCTCTGTCCATTGCACCTTGGATTCATATGTCATTTTCACACACTTGTGTAATGCCTTCTATTATTATAAGGTGGTTTCCTGTGTATAACTGTGGTCCTCTGGTTACTTTATGGGCTTACCCAGACCTAAGGTTGTATCTCACACTTCTTGGCAGAGAATTCCTTTAATAAACAGGAGTGGAACTGACCTACTTTGGCTGGAGTATTTCCCAGCCTCTGAAATCCTGCTTTCTTTCTGTTTGTTTGAACTCTGGGTGGTCAGACATTGGATTTTGAAACGTAAGGGTATTCACATTATCTTTATTCATTCGGGGATCCCTCTTGAGGGAGATCACAGGCATCTTCCTAATGGGGGGCTCATTGAGGCCAAATTGCTTATTCTAATCCCCTTTCCATATGGGGAGGTGTCAGAAGGGTCCCTTGCAAGTGGAAACCAAAAAGTGGTGTGGCGAAAGGGGGCAGTTTTCTGAGCTCCCCCCCAATAAGAAACACTGAGCACATTTGTTCTGCTGCTCCTACCCCCATGCAGCTCATGAGAACTTTTACCTGGAACATTATTGTAATTATTTACTGACACATCTGTTCCCCCTGGCCACAGACACGCCCCCCCCCATACACACCCTTTGAGCCTGAGCACTGAGACTTCTTTGAGACTTTTTTTGGTTCATTTTTGTGGGGGAGGGGCCTGTATTTGAAACAAGTTTCCCAAATGATTGTTAGGTACACCTAAGTGTAAGAGCACGGTCTTAAATCTAGTCTGGTAATATGGTAGTGGTAGAAGCAGGATTTAACTCAGATATTCTCTCTTTTTTGTTTTTTTAAGATACAAGATATCATTCTCTTGCTCAGGCTGGAGTGCAGTGGCCTGATCACACCTCACTGTAACCTCGAACTCTTGAGCTCTAGCAATCCTCTTGACTTAGCCTCCCTAGAAGCTAGGACTACATATGTGCCCCACCATGCCTGGCTAATTTTTTTATTTTTTGTAGAGACAGGGCCTTGCTATGTTGCCCAGACTGGTCTCAAACTCCTGGCCTCACTTGATCCCCCCACTTTGGCCTCCCCAGATGTTGGGATTACAGGTGTGAGCCACCACACCCAGCCACCCAGTCTTCTTACTTTCAAGTTACATGCTTTCTAATATGTTACAGGCCGAAATACTCAGTGAATGCTTAGGCCTGTTAGACACCACTTTGTTAAAGGAACTGAAGTCAGATTGTCCCAAGTTATAACACTTTTGAATCCAGGATCTTAATTACTTTTAGATTAATGGATGTCTTCAACTCTTATCCTGTCTAGAACTCTGATCTCTGCCTAAATGTACCTCTAACCCGATTCTGCTGCCCAATATTCAGGTTTTCTTGGGTCAAAATCCAATACTTCTTTAAAGCTTTTAGAAAAGAGAAGGCTGTTTTTTCCCAAGGCAATTAAACTCAATCTCATCATTTGTAAAATGTAGTTTTTAGGAGGATTAAATTGGTTCATTTACAAATTAATGTATGTAAAGAGTCTAATGTGGTGGTGGCACCTGATGAGCTTATGAAAAAGGGTGGCAATTAAGACAGCCTGCATGAAGTGCAGACCCTACCACTGGCCACCCACCCATGCAAGTGGTAGCTTACACCTCAGGCAGAGGCACCATCCAGAGTCCTGGCTCCGTAGTCATCATGGGTTTCCTCCTTAACGTAAATGAGTCCTAGAGTTACAGGGTGCTAACTTAACTATTCCCTTCCTTAAATTCTTTTTCCCTTTTAACAGCAGACTCTAAGGAGCTTAATAAATCCTTGACAGTAATGCTAGCAGGTGGAGGCTGTCATGCTGGCCCCACTGGCTCAGCCTCACCCCACCCTTCTGGGCCTGCTGCCTCTAACAGAAACCCTCATTTCTAGCACATCACTTGTGATTTTTCCAAATCCACCGGAGTGCCAGGAATGTAAGAAAAAAGTTCTGGGAAATGCACAGTGCTTCCGAAGAAACTGGCCTCTCTCTTCTGCCTTAGCGTCCCCAGGCAGTAGTCTGATGGGGTGTTTGGGCTGTTCTGTTCCTTTCTACCAAGTTCACAGTCTACTTTTTAAATTGAGGGGTGCTGACTAGAGGGACTGGTGACTCTATGATCCACTATCTCCACTGCTTGGAGCTCCTGAGGTCCTGGGGCCAGAAGTTTGGAGATTTCAGGGTAAGGAAGGCCCGAGTCAGGATGAAGAGGAGAAAGCAGAGATAGGAGGGGAGAGTCTGGAGGTTGTGACAATCTGAAAGGGCCAGAGGGCCAGAAAAGAGCATGTGTCAGGGCTGGGTCGGACCAGGTGAAAATGAGTGCTCTGCGATCTGACTTGTGCCAGCTCCCGGGCACCCTCTGACATGGCGCCAGGCCGGGGCGGTCACTGGCACTCGAGAGAGGCAGCTCCAAGGGCGTGGATCCTGGGAGCCAGGGAGGGCGGGAGGACCAGGGTGGGAACAACAAGGTAAGGGCCTCAAAGCATCTGCACAAGGTAGAGTACCCCACATGCGTGTGCCATGGGGAGAAGTCATGATGCCTTGGGAAGAGAAGACACAGTTGTTCATTCTTTATTCCTGGAGCCTGTCATGGTGTAAGAGGGAGCTCAAAGAGTGTGTGTTGAATGAATGAATGAGGATGATATAACAACAAGCAATGAAGAGTCACATCTTGAAAGCAATCATTGCTTGCTAAATTGTACATAAATGTGTCAAGCAATGGAAAATAATCATTCAAGGTAGAGCGTTTTCATCCATGCCAACCTGACAACCTTAGTGAGTTAAGTGAGATGTGGGGGGCTGTTGTTTTCCTTTAGACAGGGTTTCTTAACTTTGACGCTATTGACATTTTGGGCCGATAGCTCTCTATCGTGGGAACTGTCCTGTGCTTTGTGTGACGTCAGGCAGCACCCTAAGCCTCCACCCACTGGAAGCCAGTAGCATCTCTCCAAGGTTATGACGACAGAAAATGTCTCCAGACTTTGCCAAATGTTCTCTGGGGGTAAATTGCCCCTGCTTGAGAACTGCTGCCTTATTGTCATGTTTCAGGAGAGATACATTAGCAGGGCTAAGAATAGGTGTTTGGGTCTGGCACATAGAAGCCACATGGCAGTCCCCTCCCCATTCTGTGGTGCATCTGAGTCCAGAGGCTGACAAGGCCTGTCGAGGCAGAATCTTGGGAGGGCCTGCGAGGGTCCCCTGGGGAGCTGGCTATTGAGATTCTTCAGAAGAGAGGCCCTGGGGATTTTTTGTGTGTCTGAAAAATCGCTTCCTAATTTTCTGAAGGAGTACTTGTGGATTTCTTTTGAAGTTTTTATTATTCTTAAAATTAGCAACTAAATGATGATGATGATGATGATAAAGTCTTCCTTATTGAGCTCTTATTTTTTACTATACTCTGCTGGGTCCTTCCCAGCACAAGCTGATTTAATTCTCATATCAGCAAATATTGCCCGCATTGTGCAGATGAAGAAACAAGTCTTGCAGAGACATTAAACCATTCTCTCAAGGTCACCCAGCTGGACATGGTCACATGAGAATTCAAACCCAGGTGTTCTTAGCCAGCACATGTGTCTGCTCCAATAGAGAGGCCTGCTCTGGGTTTTTGGTGCCCAGTGGGCTGTCATAAAATTCTCTCCCAAATTTCAAAATGACATTAATTTTCATGTAATATAATCAATGTAAGAAGCATAAAAAATACTGAATTACACACAGCATTTCTTAAGGGGGCCAGAGATGAACATGGGGTCACAAAACCAAACAGCAGGAGATAGCGCTTCCCAAACTGTTTAGAGGAGTCCATCTCTTGGCTTTGGCATCACCTTTTGGAGTCCCCACAGAGCTCCCCTCCCCCACTCTTTGTCTCTATTATCCCCACCCATCTGGGAGGGACCAGATTTCCTCTCATGCTGAGAGAGGGCATAGCCTCTCTTCCTGGCACCCCTTGTTGGAAGCCCAGATTTAATACCCAGGAGTATACCCACTGCCAGAATGACCCCCTCCAGTGGGCCCAGAGTTGGTCCCTGCTTCCCTGTCCTTAGCAAGCTGAGGGTTCTCACCACTGACCTTCATTTGGGGACAACCTGCAGCCCAGGGTAAAACCCACAACACTTAGATCCTATCTACTTGCTTACATTACACACAGAGGCTGCCCAGTGTGCACGTGGACTCGAGGCAATGAGAATATCCTCAACACCGTGTCTACAGGCTCCAAGGGGCACTGGGGAGGGCCATCCCGGGTTAGCCATGCCCTGCAGTCCCAGCTCACTGTGCCCCAGGATTCCTGAGGTTTCCACCCCTCTCCAGATCCCTGCATGTCCCATGTTGTTTCCCACACCCACGGCTCTCAGAGGCACTCCCTGATGGCCACGTGTCCTCTCAAATTCCTGATCTCCCACCTCCCGCTCATTTTCAACAGATGGGATTGCCTTCCATTTCCTGAGAGTTGAGACTGCCTGGATGAACTTCTTCTGACCAACATCTTGCCCCTTAGATTAATAGATGTGTCTAAATTGTACCTTCTGTTCCCTCCCTTCCCATTTGCCTTAGCCAGCTGGGCTGTCATAACAAAATACCGCAGACTGGGAGGCTTAAACAACAGAGATTAGTTTTCTCACAGTCTGGAGGCTGGAAGTCTGAGATCAAGATCTGGTTGAGTTTGGTTTCTTATGAGGGCCTCTTCCTGGCTCGCAGATGGCCACTGCGATGGCTTGCAGATGGCCAATTAGGGTGACCACAGAGTTTTCGAGAGAGAAGAGCTACTATAAATAGTTACATGGAGACCATAGGCAGACAGCCGACTGTCCCGGGAATCGTGGGCCATGGGACCCCAGCCGCTCGGAGGCACGTGGTGCAGGGCGCTCCCTCCCTCCCTTGGCTTCTGCTCTGCGCGGCTGCTGGTTCCTGTCCTGCCTCTGGTGCTGTGTCTTCTCAGCCCTGTGAGAGTCGCTCCCTGGGCTCTGTCTTTGTCTGCCGTTCTCTGCACTCAGCTTGTTCTCACCAAGTCATCTTCCTTGGCAGTCCTGCCACTTCAGCCACCCAACTTTTCTTAACTTATCTTGCCCCTACTCTCATGCCTCCTTCTCTTTTCCTCGTCTTTCTTGTTCTCAAAGCTATCAAGGCACCCAGGCTGGACTTGTGAGAGTCACTGTCTCCTGCCCTCACCCCCATACTCAGTTTGCCACCTGCTCCCCACAAATCTGCCTCCTTAATGTCTTCTGTACGGGGTTTTGCTGGATGCTGCTGCTCAGGATATGACTGTATTGGTCAGGGTTCTGCAGAGACACAGAATCAACAGGACACACACACACACAGAGTCATGCGCCAAATAACAACATTTTGGTCAATGATGGACCACCTATATGATGGTGGTCCCATAAGGTTATGATGGAGCTAAAAAATTTCTACTGCCTAGTGATGTTGTAGACATCATAAAATAATAGTACAATGCATTAGTTATGTGTTTGTGGTGATGCTGGTGTAAGCAAACCTACTGCATTGCCAGTTGTAGTCAAGGGCTGTCCGGAAAGTATCCAACCATGCAACCATTCTCATTATATTAACAATGGCTGGATATTTTCCGGACAGCCCTCTTATAACTATAGCACATACAATTATGCATAGTACATGGTACTTGATAATGACAATACATGACTATGTTACTGGTTTATGTATGTACTATTCTATACTTTTTATTGTTGTTTTATAGTGTATTCCTTCTACTTATATATTTGAAAAGTTAATTGTAAAACAGCCTCAGGCAGGCCCTTCAGGAGGTATTCCAGAAGAAGGCATAGTTTTCGTAGGAGAGGACAGCTCCTTGCTGTCATGCGTGTTATTGCCCTTGAAGACCTTCCAGTGGGACAAGATGTGATAGTAGAAGAGAGTGATATTGATGGTTCTGGCCCTGTGTAGGCCTAGGTTAATATGTGTGTTTGTGTCTTAGTTACTAACAAAAAAGTTTAAGAAGTAAAAAAATTAAGAATTTTAAAAATATAAAAAGCTTATAGAATAAGGATATAAAGAAAGAAAATATTTTTGTACAGTCATAGAAAAGTTTTTGTGTTTTAGGCTGTGTTAGCACAAATGAGTCAAATATTTAAAAATTTAAAAGGTAAAAAAGTTACAGTAAGCTAAGTTTAATTAATTATTAAAGAAAGAAAAATATTTTTATAGATCAATGTAGCCTAGGTGTGCAGTGCTTATAAAGTCTACAGTAAGTGTGCAGTAATGTCCTAGAGGCATTCACATCCACTCACTCACTGACTCACCAGAGCAACTTCCAGTCCTGCAAGTCATTCATGGTAAGTGCCCTCTACAGGAGTACCATTTTTTATACCCTTTATACATATTTTTGCTGGTCCTTTTCTATATTTAGATATATTTAGATGCACAAATACATACCATTATGTTACAGTTGCCCGCAGTATTCAGCACAGTAACGTGCTGTACAGGTTTGTCGCCTAGGAGCAATAGGCCATACCATATAGTCTAGGTGTGTAGTAGCTGTACCATCTAGGCTTGTGTAAGTACACTCCGCGACAGCATGATGACAGAATCGCCTGATGATGCACTTCTCAGAATGTATCGGCATCATTAGCGATGCATGACTGTTTGTAGATTTATGAGAGGGGCTTTTTTGGTGGGAATTGGCTCATGTGATTATGGAGGCTGAGAAGTCCTACAATAGGTTGTCTGCAAGCCGGAGAAGCAGGAGAGGTAGGAACATGGCTCCATCCAAGTCTGAAGGCTTCAAAACCACAGAAGCCAGTGGTGTCACTCAATCAGAGGCCAGAGTCCTGGAACCGGGCAGTGGGTGGAGGGCCGTGGTGCAAGTCCTGGAGTGCCAAGGCCAGAGGACCTGGAGTTCTGATGTCCAAGGGCAGAGAAGAAGGGTGCCCCAGGTCCAGGGAGGGAAAGAGCGAATTTGCCTTTCCTCTGCCTTTTTTTTCTGTCAGGGCCAGCCAGTTGGATGGTGTCCGCCCACACTGAGGGCAGATCTTCCCCACTCAGTCTTCCAACTCATGCCAGTCTCCTCCAGAAACATTCTCAAAGACTCACCCGGAAGTAATGCTTTCCCAGCTATCTAGGTCTCCCTTAATCCAGTCAAGTTGACACCTAATATTAACCGTCACAAAGACAGTCCTCACTTCTTGACTAAATGATCAAGCCACTCCTGGGGATGTATGTATGAAAACAAAACATTCATTTAAAAATTCCACAGATAAAGATTGGATAGTCACATGCAGAAGAATGAAACTAGACCCCTGTCTCTTAACATATACAGAAATCAACTCATGATGGATTAAAGACTTAAACATAAGACCTGAAAATATAAAAATACTAGAAGAAACCCTAGGGTAAGCTCTCCTAGACATTGGTCTAGGCAAAGAATATATGACTAAGATCTCAAAAGCACAGGCAACAAAAACAAAAATAGACAAATGGAACTATATTAAACTAAAAAGCTTCTGCAATGCAAAAGAAATAATCAACAGAGTGAAGAGACAACCTGTTGAATGGGAGAAAATATTTGCAAACTATTCATCTGAAAGGGGATGGATATCCAGAATATACAAGGAACTGACACAACTCAACAGGAAAAAAAAAAAACCAATAAAAGTGGGCAAAAGACATGAATAGATGTTTCCCAAAAAATGAAAAAATGCTCAGCATCACTAATCATGAGAGAAATACAAATTAAAACCACAATGAGATATCATCTTACCCCAGTCAGAATGGCTATTATTAAAAACCCAAAAAATAATGGATGTTGGTGAGGATGCAGAGAAAAGGGAACTTTTATACACCGTTGGTGGGAATGTAAGCTAGTATAGCCACTATGGAAAACTGCATGATGATTTCTCAAAAACTAAAAATAAAACTACCATTCAATCCGGCAATCCCAGTACTGGGTATCTACCCATAGGAACATAAATCAGTATATCACAGGGACGCATGCACTCCCATGTTTGTTGCAGCACTACTCACAGCAGCAGAGATATGCAATCAACCTAAGTGTCCATCAAGGGATGAATGGATAAAGAAAATGTGGTGCATATTCACAATGGAATACTATTTAGCCATAACAAAGAATGAAATCATGCCATGTGCAGCAATGTGGATGAAATTGAAGGTCTATCACAAGTGCAATAAGTCAGGCACAAAAAGGCAAATATCACATGTTCTTGCTTACATGTAGGAGCTAAATTGATCACATGGAGGTAGAGAGTGGAAAAATAGATAACAGAGACTGGGGAGAGTAAGTGGGTATGGAGGGGAGGGTGAAAAGAAGTGGGCTAGAGGGTACAAACATGCAGTTAGGTAGAAGGAATAAATGCAATGTTGGATTGCAGAGTAGAGTGACTGTAGTTAAATAAAAATGTATTGTACTTGGGTGATGGACATCCTAAATACCCTGACTTGATCACTATGCATTATACACATGTAACAAAACTTCACATGTATCCCATATTTTGTACAAAATTTAAGGAAATTTTCAAAAATTTCAAGGAATTTTCTAGAAAGAAGACCACAAAGACAAAATGGTAGAATAGTAGAGGAAGATGGAAAGATTAGAGGATCAATTCAGATTGTCCAATATTCAACTAATATGAATTCCAGGGAGACAGAATGGAGAAGATGAGGGAGGAAATAAGAAACTGAAAACAATAATTTTTAAATTCCCAGAACTGAAGAACATGTCTTCTGAAATGCCCACTGAGTATCCAACCGATGGATAAAAAAAGAACCATTTCCTCAAGGAATTCCAAAATAGCTAAAAACAAAGAAAAAATCTTACATATTTCTAGAGAGAAAACAAAAAATTTTATACCAAACATTTGGATCCAAATTAGATTTCTTACTAATGCCACAGGAAGAAAGAAGGAAAATGCCTTCAAAAGTTGACAGGAAAATTATTTCAACCCAGAATTTTCTGTCCAAATTATCATTTTGATAATTACTCAAATTCGTAAAAGCTTTTTCACTTATGCGAAGATTAAAACATTTACCCACTATGTACACCTTCTTAGGAAGTTACTAGAGAATTCTGTGTGTCTGCAAAGCAATAGAACAAACCAAGGAGAGACGTGGCATCTAGGCAATCAGACTTCAACCAGGAAAGGGGGAGAGGGTTCCCCAACCACAGCCAGGCAGCAGGCCTGGGTGGAGCAAGAGGGAGGAGGACCCCGAGAAAGAAATCTCCAGAGGGAAAACAAATAGTACTGTTGATAGATGTACAACGGAGCTGTGGGAGCACATGGAAAAATTAGCCATATGTACATAGAAAACTAATCAAATAAAAAACAGTAATTATTGACTTCAGGAAAAAACAAAATGTACAAGAAGAGACGCATAATCATTTTACATGACTTGACTCAGCAGCAAACAATATTTCATATTCAAAATAAGTCTTTATAAATACAGACCATTCATTTTATTAAAAAATGAAGAGAAGTATATGTAATACATGGGGAGAGAAGTATATGTAGGGTGAGTCTGAGGCATTTAAGTCTTTATGTTCCATAATAGGACATTTTGGATGTCTCAAATTAATAAACCAAGAAATAAAAGTGTAAGAATATAATTTTAAAATATGGAGATAAAAATGAAAATAAACAACTAAAGAGAGTTGAAAACGATTGCCTCTGGAGAGCAGGCAAAGTTAGGAAAGGGGACTGCTATTTGTCACTATAAACTCCTTGGTACTAGTGCAAGCGAAAGGTACAAAAACCCATGTACTTGCACAAACCTGTTGTGTTTCTGTTTGAACTGTTTAGCTTTGAAGGGATCTTTTTAAAAACTATAGCTCGTGTTTTGAGGAAAATTTTGTATATAAAGTTGAGCAATTCTTTCATCTTCACTTGTTTTTCCTGTGAATTTCCAGTAAAATTATATTTAATAGTTTAAATTTAGTATTATATATAAAAACATATGTAAATATACGTGCATATAGCTACTAAATATCAGCTTCTCCTCCCCCTCTCTAGGTGAATTTGGGTAATAAGGGGCTTGTTTCACATCCTCCCACCCAGGCGTTTCCCAGGTGGTTGCCCCATTGAGCAACCTGCTCTTCCCAGCCACTCTCAGCAGCGCTGCGGGCTCTGCTCCTTCCCTGCGCGTCACCACCTGGAAGCCATGGACTCGGTCCTTTCTGCAGAATACTGTTCCGGTCACACAGACACTAGTAGACACCACATTTTAGTTGTCATACTACCGCCACACAAAATTATCTTGGTTTATTACCTTTTAATGGAAGGATCAAGGGCAAAAGGAATGTGGGATGATCAAATCATGCCCATTAGGACGGCCATTATAAAACAACATCAACAGGAAGAGAAGAACAAGTGTGGGAGAGGATGTGGAGAGCTTGGAACCCTTGTGCATGGCTGGTGGGAGTGTAAAATGGTGTAGCCAGTGTAGAAAACGGTTTGGTAGTTTCTAAAAAAATTAAGCACAGTATTCCCATATGATCTAGCAATTCAGCTTCCAGGTATAAACCCAAAAGAATTGAAAGCAGAGATGCAAACAGATATTCGTACACCCTTGTGCAGAACAGCATTATTCACAGTAGCCAAAAGGTGGATGCAAACCAAGTGTTCACTGGATGGATACGCACAATGTGGCATATCCATACAATGGGATATACATTCTGCCTTAAAAGGGAAGGAAATTCTGATACATGATACAACATAAGCCAGATGCAAGAAGGACCAATATTGTATGATTTCACTAATATGAGATACCTAGAATAGGAC
Organism: Cheirogaleus medius; assembly: GCA_008086735.1. Lineage (NCBI taxonomy): Eukaryota > Metazoa > Chordata > Mammalia > Primates > Cheirogaleidae > Cheirogaleus > Cheirogaleus medius. The sequence goes on along the minus strand of VBSM01003199.1, from coordinate 6,048,258 downwards.
AATTCATAGAGTCACAAAGTAGAATAGAGGCTACTAGGGACTGGGGCAGAGGAGGAATGTGGGGTTATTGCTAAATGAGAGCAGAGTTTCTGTTGGGATGATGAAAAGTTTCTGGAAATGGATATTAGTTATGGTTGCACAACATTGTGAGTGTACTTAATACCACTGAGTTGTACACTTTGAATGGCTAAAATGGTGAATTTTATGTTATATGTATTTTACTACAATTTAAAAAAGAAATGTTGGATGAGAAGAAAAAGTTAAACTGTCCTCTGGTTGCTATTTTTTCTATGGTCCAAAGGAAAAGTACCAAGAATGTTGAAATCTTCTTAGATTGGGCTTCCTATCCTAAATGTTCTCCCATTTCTGACCTTGCTCTGATGCCCTCAGGAAAGTCCTCTTTTAGAGTACCCCTTTCTTTAAACTGTCACAGTGCAAACTGCCACCTACTTTTGGGAAACCTCACCCCCCATCCACACACGTTGATGCTGCTCTAGAATCTAGTTCCTACCCTGTGCCAGTCAGCGAGGCTGCATAACACAAATCTCGGTGGCATTCAGCAACAGTGTTTATTTCTCTCTCAGCATTTAGAGTTGACCTAGGGTGCGATTGATCCGGGCTGGGCTCCTCTGGCTTGGCTTCAGGCCCTGGGTTAGGCTCAGGTCTGCTGCATATATCATCATTCTAAGATGAGTAGGCTATCTTAGGTGTCAGAAACGCAAGAGAGCAAGCCCAAGTGGGCAGCATATTTCTAGCCTCTGCTGACACAAAATCTACGAACTTTCTGTTGACAATAGTCACATGGACAAGCCCAAGCAAAGAAGTATACTTTGCCATGATAGGAGTCATATGTATAAACCCCTATAGGGAACTGGGACTGGTAATTCTAACTACGGCAAACTCCTTTCCCTGTCCCTGGCAGAAGTTTCCTAAGTCTGAGTTACTTTGTCTACTATTAACATCAAGAGGATGTGATGCACGACATGAGGACTAAAGTTAATAATAATATATTCTCGAAAATTGCTGAGAGTAGATTCAAAGTGTTCTCACCACAAAAATAAACAAATAAAAATGAGAAGTATGTTAATGAGCTTGATTTAGCCATTGCACTATGTATACATATTTCAAAACAGCATGTTGTACATGATAAATATATACAATTTTAAATTGTCAGTTAAAAATAAAATTTTTAAAAAGAAGATATGGTGAAATGTGGAAATTTGGAAGCAGAGTCCGGGATGGGTTTGTCTTTTGGGTCCTCAGAAGAGTCAAACCTAAGGTGCTGCCTTTGTCCCCATGGTTGAATGTGGCTCCCTGCCACATCCACACATGGAGGACGGGCAACATCCCTTTCTTATTAAGGGCACGAGACAGAATTTGCACCTGTGTTTTTCGCTCCAATCCGTTGCTCGACCCTAGTCTCCTGGGCACAGCTTATAAGTTGCAGAGAAATTGGAAACTAGTCTCTAGGTGGGTAACCATGTGCCCAGTTAAACTGTGATCCCAGCAGTGAAAGGGAAGAATGATGACTGGGGAGACAGCAAGTCTCTGCCAGAAGAGGTTTCCCCTGGAGGTGGGAACAGGACCAGGAGATAGAATGCGGACTCACGCATCGTACGTTATGCCCATAGCAAGTCTGACCCTCAGTTCCCAACCCCTGGTAGGAAGAAATAGTTTCTTTTCTTTAAACTAATAACTTAACTGCCTCTGAGCCCTTAGCCCACTTCACTAGTCATGTCCACAGGACACTCTCTTTTCCTATTCTCCCAACAAATGGTAACTCTGTTGACACACTCACTTAGTGACAGGTGAGGTCAATGTGTGTACACATTGATTAAGTGTCTATCTTCCTCTGTATATTTACATATTATTTTAAAAGTTTATGATAATTTAGGCCAAGCATGGTGGCTAAGGCCTATAATCCTAGCACTTCAGGAGGCTGAGGCTGGAGGATCGCTTGAGGCCAGGATTCGACACCAGCTTGAGCAAGAGTGAGCCTCCCATCTCTACTAAAAATAGAAATACTAACCTGGAGTGGTGGCACACACCTGTAGTCCCAGCTACTCAGGAGGCTGAGGCAAAAAGATCACTTAAGCCCAGGAGTTTGAGGCTGCAGTGAGCTATGATCATGCCTCTGCACTCTAGCCTGGGTGACAGAGCGAGACCATGTCTCAAAAAAAAGATTTTATTGTAATTTTTATAATACTTTCATGTATTTTTTCTAGATTTTCTCTACAAAGTTGATGCATTTAATTATACTATAAATGCAATTTTGTGTCTTGATTTACTCATTTAACATCATAGTATTACCAGGTCTGTCCAGAAAGTATCTACCCATTGTTAACATAATGAGAATGGTTTGCACAACACTGATGTAACCTGGCAGCCAAAGCATGGACTGGAATGTGCATGTGTGAGTGATGCCCTCACTGTACTAGTCAGTGGGGTGCTGGACACCACTGGAGTGAGCATGTGTACCACGTGGCTGCCATGTTCAAAATGGCTGAGCAAGTAGAGCAGAGAATCTGCATCAAATTATGCCTAAACTGGTAATTTAATGCTTAAACTTGAACATTCCTTCACGGAAACTATTTGGATGATTCAGAAGGCTTTTGTGGATGATGCAGTGAGTACAGCACAAATAAAAATGTGGCACAAATGCTTCGAAGATAGTCGAGAATCTGTTGAAAGTGATCCATGTTCTGAAAGGCCTGCAAAAGGCAGAACACCTGAGAATGTTGACCATGTGATGGGGAAAGCCGTTGGGTGCTGGGACGCGGCTGCTCGCCGCTCTGCATCCCCACGGGCTGGTGCTGTGCGGGGCCGGCTGGAGGACAGGGCGGGCAGGTGTGCGGGTGTGCGGGTGCGTGCTGCTGGGGCCAGGCCCTGTCCGGTTCGGACCCAGGCTTGGTGCTCGGGCCGCCTGCTCCCGTCCTCGGGCCACACTGCTCGTGTGATCCTGATTGGGTACTTTTTGAATCCCACTGTTGCTGATTGGATGTTAAAGCTTGTTGCTGATTGGATGTTAAAGCTTGTTGCTGATTGGATGCTTTTTGAGTCCTACCAAGGGTATAAAGACTGGAGGAGAACAAGGAGGGGTGGGGGTCGGAAGATCAGAAGTCAACGGAGCACGCTGACGGAATAAAGGCTGTTCTCCGCTCTCCACATGCCGCGCGGTTATTTCCCTGGTCAAGAGCTGTTAACACTTGCCGGAACACATGTACTGGTTAGGTTATAAGATGCTGGGAGAACTGATTACTAGTTTACTTAGCTGGGTGTTTCCTTATATTCAGAAAATCAGGATGTCTCTTTTTCTAAAAAATAAACTTTTTTATTTTGAGATAATTGTAAATTAACATGCAGCTGTAAGAAATAATACAGAGATCCCCCATAACCTTTGCCCAGTTTCTCCCAATGGTAAAATCTTACAAAAGTACATATAGTACATATATAGTACAATGTTACAACCAGGACATTGACATTGATACGATCAAGATACAGAACATACTGTCACCCCAGGGATCCTTCCTGGTGCCCTGTTACAATCATCCCCACTTCCGTCCCACTCCCACTCCTTCCTTAACTCCTGGCACCATTAATCTAGTCTCCATTTCTACAATTTTGTTATTTCAAAGTGGTATATAAATGGAATCGTATAGTGTGTAACGTCTTGGGATTTCCTTTTTTTTTTCTTTTTTGGAGACAGAATCTCGCTCTGTCCCCCTGGGTAGAATGCAATGGTGTCATCGTAGCTCACTGCAACCTCAAACTCCTGGGCTCAAGTGATCCTCCTGTCTCAGCCTCCCGAGTATCTGGGACTACAGGTGAACTCTATGATGCCCACCTTATTTTTCTGTTTTTGGTAGAGATGGGGTCTCAACCTTGCTCAAGCTGAGGAGCTCTTGCTCAAGCTGAGGATTTCCTTTTTTTCATTCATATACTTCATATATGAAGTATACTTCATGTACTTCATATATTCATATACTTCTCTGGAGATTCATCTAGGTTGGTGCATGTATCAGTGGTTTTGTCTTTTTTTATTCTTGAGTAGAGTTCCATAGTATAAATGTACCAGTTTAACCATCTACCCATTTGAAGATATCTGGGTTGTTTAAGTTGAAGGGCTGTTGTGAATAAAGCTGCTATAAATATTCATGTACAGATTTTTACGTGAACGTTTTCAGCGTTTTCATTTCCCTGGGATAAATGCCCAGGTCTGCAATTGCTGGATCATATAGAGGTTGCATGTTTAGTTGGGATGTGTGTGTGTGTGTGTGTGTGTGTGCGTGTGTGTAAAAGACACTGCCAACCTGTTTTCCAGAGTGGCTGTATCACTTTACGTTCCTACCAGCAGTGTCTGAGTGATCCAGTTTCTCTAGAATCTTGCCAGCATTGGGTGTTGTCACTATTTTTAATTTGAGTCATTCTGATAGGTATGTAGTGATATCACATTGTGGTTTTAGTTTGCATTTACCTAATACCTAATAATGTTGAACACCTTTTCCTGTGCTTATTTGCCATTTGTATATCTCCTGTGAAATGTCTCTTTATAGTCTTTTGCGTGTGTTCTAATCAGATTTTTTGCTTGTTTACTGTTGAGTTTTGAGTGTTCTTTATATATTCTAGATATTGATATTATTCCTTTCTTGAATCTATAGTTTGCAAATTTTCTCTCAGTGTGCCTCTTTTCTTTTCACCTTCACATGGTGTTTCATGGGGCAAAAGTTTTTAATTTTTATAATGTCCAATTTGTCAATTTTTCCCTTTATGAATTGTGCTTTTGGTGTCAAGCACAAGAACTCTGCCTAGCTCTAGTTTTTGAAGATTTAATCCTACACTTTTTAATAAAAGTTTTATAGTTTTGTTGTTTGAATTTAAGTCCATGATCCATTTTGAGTTAATTTTTTAATAAGGTGTGAGACTTAGCTAAAGGTTTGTTTTGTTGTTGGCAAATGTCCAGTTGCTCCAACATCATTTGTTGAAATGACTATCCTTTTTTCATTGAATCGCTTTGTAACTTTGTCAGTGATCAGTTGAGCATATTCATGTAGGTCTGTTTCTAGATTTTCTTTGACTTGCTTGTCTATTCTTCCATTGATAACATGCTGTTTTGATTACAATACCCACATAATAATCTTAAAATCAGGCAAAAGTATTCCTTCCACTTTATTCTTTTTTTAATGAATAGAATTTATTTTGTTGACAAGATTAAGGTTTACAGAAAAATTGAATGGAAACTACAAAGAGTTCCCATATACCCCCTCATGCTTCCTCTATAGTTTCCCCTATTAGTAACACCTTGCATCCTGGTGGTTTATTTGTTCCAACTGATGAGCTAATATTGATACATTACTATTAACAAAGTTCATAGTTTACAACAGTATTCATTCTTTGTATTGTACATTCTATGGGTTTTGGCAAATGTATAATGACATGTATTCACTATTACGGTATCATACAGAATAGATTCACTGCCCTAAAAATCCCCTGTGCCCCACCTGCTCATCCCACCCCATTTATCCCTTTCTCCCTCCCCCTGGCAACCACTGATCTTCTATCACCATAGTTTTGTCTCTTCCAGAATGTTATATAGTTGAAATTTTTTAGTATGTAACCTTTTAGATTGGTTTCTTTCACTTAGCAATATGTACTTAAGGTTCCTCCATGTCTTTTGTGGCTTAATAGCTCATTTGTTTTTTATCACTGAATAATAATCCATTGTACGGATGTACCAAAGTGTTTTTATTATCCATTGGCCTATTGAAAGAAGTCTTAGTTGATTCCTAGTTTTAGAAATTATTAATAAATATTTTACTTCTAAAAAAATTGTTTTAACTATTCTCATTCTTTTGATTTTCCATATAAATTTTAGGGTAATCTTGTATATATCTTCAAAAAGCTTGCTGGGATTATGGTAGGAATTGTGTTAAATATGTATATCAGTTTGGGGAGATTTGACATCTTTACTACATTGAGTCTTCCGATCCATGAACTCTATATTTCTCTCCATTTATTTAGGTCTTTGATTTCTTTCATCAGTATTGTGTAATTTTCAGCATACAAATTCTGTACATGTTTTGTTAGATTTACACCCAAGCATTTCAATTTTTTAATCAATTGTAAGTGATATTGTGTTTTTAATTTGGTGTTCATGTTCTCATTGCTAGTATGTAGAAATATGATTAAATTATTTATGTTTAGCTTATATTCTGAGACCTTGCTGAACACACTTATTAGTACTAGGACATTTTTTGTATATTCCTTGTGATTTTCTATGTAGACAATCATATTATCTATAAATAGGTGTTCCTCTTTTCTTTTTTTGTATTTTTCATTGATATATCATAGTCGTACATATTTTAGGGGTACATGTGATATTTTGATACATGTTTGCAATGTGTAATGATTGAGTCAGAGTAATTGGGATATTCATCACGTCAAATATTTGTCTTTGTGTTGGGAACATTACAGATTTTTTTAGCTATTTTGAAATATACAATAAATTATTGTTAACTATAATTTCTCTGTTGTACTATTGAAGACTAAAACTTATTCCTTTTATTTAACTGTATTTTTGTGCCAATTAACCAACTTCTCTTGACAGGGAAAGTGGGAGGAGGCCACTCCCCGCCTCCCTGCTGCTCCCACTCTGGGTCCCTGCGCAGCACTCCAGGCCCCTTCATGGACGTGCTGCTTGCATGATCCTGATTGGATAGTAAAGCTTGTTCCTGATTGGATGTTATAGCTTATTCCTGATTGGATGTTATAGCTTGTTGCTGATTGGATGTTAAAGCTTTTTGCTGATTGGATGTTAAAGCTTGTTGCTGATTGGATGCTTTTTGAGTCCTACCAAGGGTATAAAAACTGGAAGAGAACAAGGAAGGGGGGTCAGAAGATCAGAAGTCGGCTGAGCCTGCTGGCGGAATAAACTATAGTCTCCCTATTGATCTATCAAACACTAGGTCTCACTTCTTCTATCAAACAATAGTATATTTCTACCCATGAATCAACCCTTCTTCATCCTCCTCTCCTTCCTACCCTTTCTGGCCTCTGGTAACTACCAATCTCCTTTCTGTCTTCATGAGATCCACTTTTGTAGCACCCACAGATAAATAAGAATATACGATATTTGTCCTTCTTTACTTGGCTTATTTCACTTAACATAATGACCTCCAGTTCCATGCATGTTGCTGCAAATGACAGGATTTCATTCTTTTTTATGGCTGAATGTTATTCCCCTGTGTATATATATCATGTTTTCTTTATCCATTCATCCATTGACAGGCACGTAGATTGATCCACATTTTGGCTATTGCGAATAGCGCTACAATAAACTTGGAGGTGCAGATATCTTTTTAATATATTTATTCCCTTTCTTTTAGACATATATCCAGTAGTGGGATTGCTGGATCATACAGTAGCTCTATTTTTGTTTTCTTGAGGAACCTCCATATCGTTTTCCATAGTGGCAGTACAAATTTACATTCCCACTAGCAGTGTATGAGCGTTCCCCCTTGCTCCACATTCTCGCCAGCATCTGTTATTCCCTGTCTTTTTGATAAAAGCCATTTTAACTGGGGCGATGTGGTATCTCATGGTGGTTTTGATTTGCATTTCTCTAATGTTTAGTGATATTGAGCATTTTTTCATATACCTGTGTGTCTATTTAGATCTTTTGCCCCTTTTTTTCATGGGATTATTTGGGGATTTTTGCTATTGAGTTGTTTGAGCTCCTTATACATTCTGGTTGTTAATCTTGTCAGATGGATAGTTTGCAAATATTTTCTCCCATTCTGTGAGTTGTCTCTTCACTTTGTTGATTGTTGTCTTTGCTGTGCAGGAGCTTTTTAACTTGATGAAATCCCATTTGTCTATTTTTGCTTTGGAAGCCTGTGCTTTTGAGGTCTTACACAAAAAAATGTTTGTCCAGACCAATGTCCTGGAATGTTTTCCCAAAGCTTTTTTCTAGTAGTTTCATAGTGGCAAGTCTTAGATTTAAGTCTTTAATCCATTTTGATTTGATTTTTGTATAATGTGAGAGATAAGGGTCTAGCTTCATTTTTCTGCATATGGTTGTGGTATTGCATGTTCTTGGTACCTTTGTCAAAAATGCATGGATATATATCTGGGTTCTCTAATCTGTTCCATTGGTCTATGTGTTTGTTTTTATGCTGGTGCCATGATAGTTTGGTTACTATGACTGTGTATTATTTTTTTTTTTTTTGAAACACAGTCTCACTCTGTTGCTCGGGCTAGAGTGCCATGGCGTCAGCCTAGCTCACAGCAACCTCAAACTCCTGGGCTCAAGCAATCCTTCTGTCTCAGACTCCCAAGTAGCTGAGACTACAGGCATGTGCCACCATGCCTGGCTAATATTTTTTTCTATATATTTTTAGCTGACCAAGTAATTTCTTTCTATTTTTAGTAGGGATGGGGTCCCGCTCTTGCTCAGGCTGGACTCAAACTCCTGAGCTCAAACAATCCACCCGCCTCGGCCTCCCAGAGTGCTAGGATTACAGGCGTGAGCCACTGCACTTGGCCTGTAGTAAATTTTTTTATTAAAAATGTTTGTACATTATATTTGTACATGTTTATGGGGTACATGTGAAATTTTGTTACATGCATAGATGTAGTCAGGTCAAGTCAGGGTATTTAGAATATCCATCACCTAAGTATTTATCATTTCTATGTGTCATTTCAAGTTCTCTCTTCTGCTATTTTGAAAAATGCAATACATTGTTTTTAGCTATATTCACCTTACTCCACTATCAAACATCAGAATTCCTTCTATCTAACTATGTGTTTGTACCCACTGACCAACCTCTCTTTATTCCCCCCATCCACCCATATATACTTCCCAGTCTCTGGTATCTATTATTCCACTCTCTACCATCCTGTGATCAACTCTTAGCTCCTACATATGAGTGAGAGTATATGATATTTGTCTTTCTGTGCCTGGCTTATTTCGCTTCACATAATGACCTTAAATTCCATCCATGTTGCTGCGAATTACGTGATTTCATCCTTTTTTATGTCCAAATAGTATTCCATTCTGTGTGTGTGTGTGTGTGTGTGTATATATACATAGACTACATTTTCATACACTACATTTTCATTATCCATTCATCCCTTTATGGGCAATTACGTTGATTCTACATCTTTGCTATTGTGAATAGTGCAGCAATAAGTGTGAGAGTGCATGTATCCCTTTGATATATTGATTTTTCCTTTGGATAAATACCTAGTAGTGGGATTGCTGGATCATATGGTGGTTCTATTTTTAGTTTTTTGAGAAATCTCCATACTGTTTTTCATAGTGGCTGTACTAATTTAAATTCCCACCAACAGTGAATAAGAGTTCTTTTTTCTCTATATCCTTGCCAACATCTGTTATGTTTTGTCTTTCTAATAATAGTCATTCTAACTTGGATAAGATAATATCTCACTGTGGCTTTGATTTGCATTTCCCTGATGATTACTGATATGAGCATTGTTTCATGTACCTGTTGTCTATTTGTATATCCACTTCTGGAAAATGTCTATTTATGTCCTTTGCCATTTTTAATGGGATTATTTGTTGTTTTTTTATTCCCTGGATATTAGTGTATATTCTGGATATTAGTCACCTGTTGGATGAGTAGTTTGCAAATATTTTCTCCCATTCAACAGGTGTCTCTTCATCCTGTTGATTGTTTCCTTTGCTGTGCAGAAGTTTTTTAGTTCCACTTGTCTATTTTTATTTTTTTGCCTGTGCTTTTGAGATCTCAACAGCTTTGCCTAAACCAACTTTGGTGGCTAAAGACTTCACCATAAAGACATTAGCAAAGACTTTAGTCATAAAGTCTTTGCCTAGACCAATGTACTGAATAGTTTGCCCTGTTTTCTTCTAGTAGTTTTATAGTTTCTGGTTTTATTTTGAAGTCTTTAATCTAGCTTGAGTTGAATTTTGTATATGGTAAGAGATTGGGGTTCAGCACATTCTTCTATACATGGTTATCCAGTTTTACAAGCACAATTTATTGAAGAAGGTATCCTTTCCACCATGTATAGTTTTGACAGCTTTGTTGAAGATCAGTTGGCTGTAAATATGTGGATTTATTTCTGGGTTCTCTATTCTGTTCCACTAGTCTATGAGTCTATTTTTATGCTAGTAGTATGCTGTTTTGGTTACTATAACCTTGTAATATATTTTGAAGTAAGGGAGCGTGATGCCTCCAGCTTTGTTCTCTTTGCTCAGGATTTCTTTGGCTATTCAGGATGTTTTGTGGTTCCATATACATTTTAGTGTCTTTATTCTGTTTCTGTGAAGAACATCATTGGTATTTTTGGTAGGGATTGCATTGAATCTGTAAGTTGCTTTATGTGGTATTGACATTTTAACAATATTCATGCTTTCAGATCATGAGCATAGAATATCTTTCCTTTTTTGTGTGTGTGCTCTTCAATAATTTTCAGCAGCTTTTTATAGTTTTCCTTGTATAAATCTTTCACTCCTTTGGTTAAATTGATTTCTGGGTATCTTATATTCTGTGTATCTATAGCAAAGGGATTGCTTTCTTAATTTCTTTTTCAGATTGTTTGTTTTTTGGTGAATATAAATGCTACTGATTTTTTATGAATTCTTTTTTGTACCTTGCAACTTTGCTGAATTTGTTTATCAGTTCTAACAGTTTTGTGGTGGAGTCCTTAGATTTTTCTAAGTATAAGATCATGTCATCTGTGAACAAGGCTAATTTGACTTCTTCCTTTCCAATTTGGATGTCTTTTATTTCTTTTTCCTGCCTAACTCTTCTTGCCAGGATTCCAGTATTATGTTGAGTAAAAGTGGTGAAAGTAGGCATCTTTGTCCTGTTCCAGATCTTAGAGGAAAGGCTTTCAATGTTTCCTCATTCAGTACGATGTTAGCAGTGGGTTTGTCATATATAGTCTTTATTATTTTGAGCTGTGTTCCTTCTATGCCCAGTCTGTTGAGGGTTTTTATCATTAAGGGATGTTGAATTTCATCAAATGCTTTTTCAACATCTATTGAAATGATCATATGGGTTTGTTCTTGGTTCTACTCATATGCTGTATCACATTTATTGATTTGCATATGTTGAATCATCCTTGCATCCCTGTTGAATCTCACTGGATCAAGGTGAATGATATTTTTAATGTGCTGTTGAATTTGGCTTGCTAGTAGTGGGTTTTTTGTAGGCAGCATATAGGTGTGTCCTGTTTTTTTAATCCATTCAGCCACTCTATGCCTTTTAATTAGAGAATTGAGTTCATTTACATTCAGTATTATTGCTATGTAAAGACTTACTACTGCCATTTTGTTTCTTGTTTTCTGGTTGTTTTATAACTCTTCTCTTCTTCCTTCTTTACTATCTTCCATTGTGATTTTCTCTGACAATATGTTTTAATTCATTGCTTTTTCTTTTTAGTGAATCTGTCATAGGTTTTTGCACTGTGGTTACCATGATGCTTACAAAATCATCTTATAAATATAAGAAGTTAAAGAGAGGACAACTTATCTTAAATCATCACAAAGAAAGAATAAAAACAAATGGAAAAATGGGGGAAAAAAAAAACCTCTACACTTTGCCTGTATACCCTCCCCCCACATTTTGGCTTTATATGGTCTCAGTTTACATATTTTTATATTGTCTATCTCTTCTCAGGTTGCTGGGCCTAGTATTATTTTTGATAGATTTATCTTTTAGGCTTCATACTAGAGTTATGAGTGGATTGCACACCACAATTACAGTATTAGAATATTCTGGGTTTGTCTGTGTACTTAATTTTACCAGTGGGTTTTATACCTTCAAATGTTTTCTTTTTGTGTGTTAGTTCTTTTTTCTTTCAGATTGAAAGAAAGCAATTCTTGCAAGATGGGTCTGGTATTGGTGAATTCTGTCAGCTTTTGTTTGTCTGGGAAAAACTTTATCTGTCCTTCATAGTTGAAGGATAGCTTTGCTGGGTCAGTATTCTTGGATGACAGGTTTTTTTTTTTTTTTCTTTCAGCTCTTTAAAAATGTCATTCTACTCCTTCTGAGGCTATACAATTTCTGTTGAGAAGTCTGTGGCCAGATAAATTAGAGCTCCTTTGTATGTCATTTACGTATTTTCTCTTGCTGATTTTAGGATCCTCTCTTTGTCCTTGACCCTTGAGAGTTTGATTATATACGCCTTGGGGTAGCTTTGTTTGGGTTGAATCTGTTGGTGCTCTCTGACCTTCCTATACCTGGATATTTATCTCTTTCTCAAGTTTTAGAAAGTTATTTATTTGAATAAGCTTTTTACCCTTTGTTCTTGCTCACCTCCCTCTTGAACATCATTCTTAGATTTGGTCTTTTGGATAATTTTCTATATCTTATAGGCAATCTTTGCTCCTTTTTGTTCTTTTTATTTTTTTCCCCTCTGACTGTTTATTCTCCAATAGCCTGTCTTCGGGCTCATGGATTCTTTCCCCTGCTTGTTCCATTCCACTGTTGGGAGGTTCTAATGAAATTTTCAGTTCATCAAACATAATTCTCAGTTCCAAGATTTCTGGGTTTTTTAAAATTATTTAAACCTCTTTGTTAAATTTCTTTGACAAATTTCTGAATTGCTTTTCTGTTTTATCTTGGAGATCACTGAGTTTCCTTAAAACTGCTCTGTTGAATTCTTGGTCAGAGTTCACATATTGCTGTCTCATTAGGGTCAGTCACTGATTCCTTGATCTTTCTGTTTGAGGAGATCATGATTTCCTGCTTGCTGTTGTTTCCTGAGGATGTACATCTATGTCTTTTCATTGAAGAATTAACTACTTATTCCAGTCATCTCTGTCTGGCTTGTTTTGTTTTTCTTTAGGTATGTTTGCTTAGAGATTCTTTGTAATTTACTTGTTGGTTTTCTTACTTTTTCATTCCCACTAGGTCATTGCTTCCATTTTGGCACTAAGTGGCACCTTAAGCCCAAGTTTGTCTCAGTTCTAGTAAACAATTAGAGTGCTATTCATCTCAAAAGGGGGTGGTCCCAAAGGGGATATCCAGGTAGTGTGGAAAGGCTGGCTAGGGGTTCTTCTTCCTCAGGGGACCTGTGGAATGAACCTCCTGCTGTGTGGTGCTGTTGAACAGCCACTCTGATTTGGTGTTTCCTTTTGCTGAATTACAGAGCAGAGTTTCCAGGGCTGGGAATAGCAGTTCCATCTCCCCTCTTTGTCTTTTTGTCCTCACGAATATTTTTCCTTCTGGAACTCCCAATGCTTCCTGTGGGTTGAAGCAGGGACAGATCTCCTGCCAGGGAACCCAAGGTGGTGGGAAAGTTGGTTGTCCACCTTGATGTCACTTTTTCCAGTGTAGAAACCATGAGTTGGGGGAAATTTTCCATGTACTTGGTGCTTGACAGATTGGGGGGAGGGGAATCATAAATATGGAAGTCTGATGCTATTACTGTCTGCTCAAAGTTTTTTTTCTTCTCTGTGACCCTGGGAACTGTATTTGAGTTCTGGAATATTGCTGGTGATAATCTCAGTAGTGTATATTTGTTTTTGAATTTCTATGGGAGGAGTGAAGCAAGCTCACTTCTACGCTGCCATTTGGGAGCCAGAAGTCCTTCTGTGCCTGGCTTATTTCACTTAACATAATCACCTCCACTTCCATCCTTGTTGCTGTAAATGACAGGATTTCATTCTGTTTTATGGCTGAATAGTATTCCATATTGTATGTATACTACATTTTGTTTATCCATTCATCTGTTGATGAACACTTAGGTTGATTCCATATCTTTGCTATTGTGAAAAGTGTGCAGTAAACATAGGGGTGTAGCTATCTCTTCAATATACTGAGTTCATTTCTCTTGGATATATACTCAGCAGTAGGATTGCTGGATCCATATGATAGTTCTATTTTTAGTTTTTTGAGGAACCTCCATACTGTTTTCCAGAAGGGCTGTAGTACTTTACATTTCCACCAACAGTGTATGAGTGTTCCCCTTTCTGCATATTCTCGCCAGCATTTGTTATTTTCTGTCTTTTTGATAAAAGTAATTTTAACAGGGGTGAAATGATACCTCATTGTGATTTTGATTTGAATTTCCCCAATAATAAGTGATGTTGAGTATTTTTTCATATACTTGTTGGCCATTTGTCTGTCTTCTTTTGAGAAATGTCTATTCAGGTCTTTTGTTGGCTATTTTTCAATTGAATTATTATTATTATTATTACTTTTTGCTATTGAGTTGTTTGAGTTCCTTATGTATGTGTTCCTCCATTTTGATTTGCATGTCTTTATTTTCTTTTCTTACTTTATTGCATTGGCTAGAATTTTCAGTATTTTGTTGAATAAGAATTATGAGAGTAGGCCAGGTGCAGTGGCTCACGTCTGTAATCCTAGCACTCTGGGAGGCCGAGGCAGGAGGATCGTTCAAGGTCAGGAGTTCTGAACCAGCCTGAGCAACAGTGAGGCCCTGTCTCTACTGAAAATAGAAAGAAATTAATTGGCCAACTAAAAATATATAGAAAAAATTAGCCGGGCATGGTGGTACATGGCTGTAGTCCCAGCTACTCTTCGGGAGGCTGAGACAGAAAGATTGCTTGAGCCCAGGAGTTTGAGGTTGCTGTGAGCTAAGCTGATGCCACAGCACTGTAGCCAGGGCAACAGAGTGAGACTCTGTGTCAGAAAAAAAAGAAAAGAAAAGAATTATGAGAGTAAACACCCTTGCCTCAATGCCATCCTTCGGGGGAAAGCATTCTGTCTCTCAACATTAAATATAATATTAGCTGTAGGATTTTTGTAGATATTCTTTATCAAATTGAGGAAGTTCCCCTCTGCTTTTATTTTCTGGACTGCTATATAATATTCAATATAATATATTCAAATTATTATGAATGGATGTTAAATTTTGTCAAATAATTGTTTTATATCTATTGATATGATCATGTTATTTTTCTTTAGCTATTAATGTGGTGGATTACATTGATTGATTTTCAATATTGAACTCATGGATTGTTTAGAAGTGTGTTGCTTAGTTTCCAAGTGTTTGGAAATTTTCCTGTTTTATTTCTGTTATTTATTTTTCATTTGTTTCCATTGTGATTGGAGAACACTTTTTATATAATTTCAGTTCTTTTAAATTTGTCAGAGTTTGTTTTAGGGCACAGAATATGGTCTCCTTGGTAAATGTTCTATGAACATCTAGATAAAAATGTATATTCTGTTGTTGTTGGGTGAGGTGTTCCATAAATTATAGAATTTATAGAATGTGTTGTTTTATGGTGTTTTTCTATGTCCTTGCTGATTTTCTGTCCAGTTATTCTATTAATTATTGAAAAAAGGATGTGAAGTCTTTAACTAAAATTATAGCTTTGTCTATTTCTCTTTTCAGTTCTATCAGATTTTGCTTTATACATTTCACTGCTTTGTTGTTCGGTGCTTACACATTTAATATTGCTATGTGTTTTTGATGACTTGTCTTTTTATTGTTATGTAATGTTCCTCTTTGTCTCTGGTCATTGCTTATGCTCTACACTCTACATTATCTTATATTAAGTGGATCTTTCCACTCAAGCTCTTCTGCTCCCTCCACTGAAAAGCCAGAGAGTGCCAGAGACTATGGGTTTCAGCAAGGACTGGGTGACATCCCCCAAAGAAGAGGACAGGTATGAGAGTGTGGGCTGTGTGCCAATACCAGCTCTCTTGACAATTGCTATATTTCTAGGGAAACTACTTGTTTCAATGTAAGAGTCTAAATTACAAACACTGTGATTAAGACATTTGCTGAATTGTGTTGGGAGTAAAATGGAAACACAGGTCTGAAGGGTGGGGAAGGAATGAACACATTATGATCTAGAGCTGGATGGGCCTGGGTGATTCTGCAGCAGCATGCTATGGCTAACCACAGGCTCAGGCTAGGGGAGGTGATATGTGTGTTTTGTGGCGACCAAAAACGCTGGCCAGTTGATGTTGGGGGTGGGGGGAGAGGAATGGCTACTGATAGCTGGTAGATCATTTCTGACTGCATTAATGAAAGGTGGTAAGCTGTGGAAGATCCATAATAGGAGATAATCAGAAGATTAATTATGTTTGCCTTTGGAGTCATTTGAAGACAGGACTACCTTAGCTATCCTTCTCTGGCCCAGAGCTTTGTTTATTTGTGCCACTTTGGAGTGTGGCTTTATCTCCAGGACTTCTCCTCCTGCTCCATTATGTTGGAATTTCCATCTATGGAGCATTAGTGGGCGATTGAAAATAGGGTATGAGACCTGGTTCTTGAGCTCATGGGAGCGCTGGGTGCACGATCCTGGTCATAGCCTCTGACCACCATGGGCCTCAGATTCCTTTTATCTGTCTTTATCAGGTTATTTTGAGAACTTATGAAGTTAATGTGTATAAAAAGACTCTGTAATATTAAAATTCCATGCCTGTACTTTGTAAGGAAAGTAGGAGTCCAATTCATTCCCGTGATCAGTTGTTCATTCATTCATTCATTGTATTTATCAAGTCTCTGGCACCAGTGAAATAGTGGAGCCACGCTGTGCAGTCTACTCTGGGAAGAGCTGGGACGTGCTGGCCATCCGCCACCATGCTGCCCAACTCCCCCATGCAGTCGCTGTCCTTTTGGGTTGGATGTATGCTCTCTTCTATGGGACTGGAAGATGGTTAAGAGCAGGTTTCAAAGAACTTTTATCACCTAGGTGTGGTGGCTCATGCCTATAATCCTAGCACTTTGGGAGGCCAAGGTGGGAGGATCGCTTGAGGCCAGGAGTTCTAGACTAGCCTGAGCAAGAGCAAGCAAGACCTTGTCTCTTCTAAAAATAGAAAATTTAGCGGGACGTGGTGGTGTGTGCCTGTAGTCCCAGTTACTTGGGAAACTGAGGCAGGAGGATAGTTCGAGCCCAGAAGTTTGAGGTTGTTGTGAACTTTTATGACACCACTGCACTCTAGCCTGGTCTAGCCCGAGTAAGACCCTGTCTCAAAAAAAAAAAGAACTTGTGTGAGTCAAAACTAAGCTTTCAAAAGCAGCGATATCCACACAGACGGAGTGAAATAAAGCAAGTTCCCCAGACTCATAGTAAGGTACCGAGAAAGCAACCGGCTCACTGGACTCAGGAGCCTTGATAAACAAGAGCAAGACTTACAGTGGACAAGTACAGATCATTTGGGTGTCCTGGCTAAGCTCTGAGTGGCTTCTCCTCCTTTCCTGGAGCTCCTTGAAGAAAGGGGCTTTGCCTTGCTGGTGGAATCCCCGTTGTCTGACCCCATGCTTGCCCACAGGAAGTCCTTGTGTGGTAGGATCGAGTGAGTGCAATGATGAGCACCCTTGGTTTTGGACTCGCAGGTTGGAGCCCTGCCCCGGCTGTGTGATGTGCTGCGGGTGCTGCAGGAAGAGCGGGACCAGTGCCTGCTGGAACTCTCCAGAGAGCAGATGGGAGACCTGCGCACGCAGCAGCCAGCGACAGGTATGAGGCTCACCTCAGCGCCGTGTCCGTCCTTGGATGTGGGTTGTGTCCAGTCCCACTGGGTGGGGGGAGCTTGTCCTCTGGGCCAGGATGGGATGTGGGGGCTGGTCTGGTTTTATCCACTTAGACAATCAGCTGGGGGGTCTGGAGAAACCTGGAGAGCAGTCTGCATGGATCCCAAAGCCAGATCTTCCCCACACTTCCGTTCTCTGGGCCTGTGAGTACAGCCAGAGTTTTCTTACCATCAGCGTCTGCGTGGCTTGGTTCGGGTAAGAGTTTGATGAGAATTGCTTTGCAAGGTGACCGCCCCCTCATCCATTCTTTTACCTCCACTGCCAGCTCTGTGCGTGAGGGAGTGGGGAAGGCAGTGTGGGGTCAGAAAAACGTGGGCTCCGGTGTGGGCTGACACTCCCTGGCGGTGTGACCGCAGGCAAGTGATTTAACCCTCTGAACCTGTTTCCTCATTTACGGAGTGGAGGTGATGATGTCTACATCAGGATTATATTAATAAATGAGATAAAGTGTGTTAGATACAGATGCTTTGTAAAAATTGCTAATTTAGGTATTAATTATTATTATTAATCAACACTTTAAATATTGATTTTTATATTTAAATGTTAATGTTATTTCTATTCCCTTCCTTAACTTCTCTTCTTTGTTATTTATCATCTAAGAGTTGGGTGGAGTATGGCATTAAGAAAAGAACCCATTGCAGGTACGCAAACAAACCTCTGTACACAGACGTTCATAACAGTCCTATTCACATTAACCAAGAAGTGGAAACAACCCAAATGCCCATCAACTGATGAATGGATAAACAAAACTGTGCTTTACCCATACAATCGAATATTATTCGGCCTAAACAGGGAGGAAGTACCGATACATACTCCAACATGGACAGACATTGAAAACATGATGCCAAGTGAAAGAAGATGGATACGAAAGGTCACACATCATCTGATTCTACTCACATGAAATGTCCAGATTAGCCAAATCCATAGAGACAAGTTAAATTAGTGGTTGTCAGGGGATGAGGGGAGGGACAATGGGAGGTGATTGCTTGATGGGTATAGGGTTTTTTGGGGGGTGGTGGTGAAAATGTCTTAGAACTAGATAGAGTTTGCACCATAGTATACTGTGAATGTATTAAACGTTACTGAATTGTACATGTTAAATGGTTAATTTTATGTTATATGATTTTATGTCAATTTAAAAAGAAAGAAAGAAAGAAAAGAAAGAAAGAAAGAAAGAAAGAAAGAAAGAAAGAAAAGAAAGAAGGAAAAGAACCCAGCCTTTTAAATTAGACAGACTGTGCGATCTTGAACAAGTTACTTAATATTCCTGGGCCTCAGTTTCACATCTATTTTATAAGATTGGTGTAAAATTAAAAGCATGTGTTCAAAAAACACTTATTTATCACTAACTGGTATCGGGTGGGAATGGTGAGAACAAAGGATCAAAGTGAGAAGGAAGGAACATGAACACAGACCCCTCTCCTTCCACTTAAGAATGCACTTTGCAGTACGTGGCAGGAGCTTGAGGAATTGGACTGTTGCTTATTACAAAAAGTCTAGAGCTGGTGCAAAGTTCCAGGATGTCATCATATTCCAGATTCCTTCTGTCTTTTGGCTGAATGTGTGGCTCCTGTCCTCATGGTCATGCAATGGCTGTTGTAACTCCAGTGAGGAGAGGAGAGGACCTGTTTCTCCAAGAAGAAAGTCACAAGAAGGTTCCCGAAGAGATTTTGGAAGAAACAAACAACAAAACAAAACAAAACAAAAAGTCACAAGAAGGAAGGGTGAAATATCTTGAGAAGCCAAACTTTCCTAAAACTTTCCAGGTGACTTCTGTTTATACTTCATCAGTCGGAACTTGACCGCATGGCCACTCCTGGCTCACTGGATGCTGGAGGTTGAGTTTTCAGCTGTGCATGTGACCTCCTTGAACAAAATCAGGTTCTGCTAGAGAGAAATAAGAGAATAATGTCAATGGGCAGCCTTTTCCATAGTCAGCATGACTCTACCTGGTGGGGGAGATGTGAATCGAATCATCACACATTCGTGTGAAACGATGATGAGATTAGGACAGGGTGCGGCTCTGGTTGAGTGTATAACCAGGGGTCTTGACCTGGTCTGGGACTCCACGAGGGCTTTCCTGAGAAAGTGACGTTGGCACCAAGGCCTGGCCATGCCTAACAGCTGCCGGGCACACAGATGCAAGGGAGCCTGCCGCAAGACGAGCAGGGGCTCCTCGGCCCCATGAAGGGATTTCATCCTGATCCTAAGAGTGACGGAAAGTCCTGGGAGGTCTCAAGAGGCCAGTGGTGTCATCATCTGCATTATGAAAAGATCACCCTTGCCACAGTGTGGGAAGTGGTTTGGGGAAGGAAGTGAGAGAGACCCACTGGGCGCTGGTGGTCTGGCGAGAGACAGTGATATATGGGACCGGATGGGGTGTCTTTGTTTGGGCTCCTCAGAAGCCGGAGACTCCAGGTGAGAGCAGCAGGGCTGTGGAGCTGAGACCAGCGGGGAAGGAAGCTGGGCAGTGTCGCATTATCACTGTGGGCACCTGGAGCGCGGGCTGCAGACTCACTTGAGGAGGCAGCGTGGAATACACACCTCGGAGCGTCAAAGGAGCCGGACTGCATAGCCACCGGTTCCCCCTCGGTCAGAGGCGGGGCTGCAGCCTTCCTCCCCGGCTCTTCCACCTGCCGTGCCTGGGGGCCGAATGGCTCCCATAGCTGAAGAGGCCCCCAGACAAAGCGGGTTGTCGGCCACAGGAATGGGGAAGACCAGGAGCTACGGGCAGGGTCTGCTCGAAGGGGCGCAGAGGAGCAGACACGTGGAAGAGCCGTTCCAGTGGGAATGGAGACCGGGCAGGGCAAGGAATCAGATCGGGAATGAGGTGGGAGAGGAAGAATCCGGGATGAGCCCCAGGTGCTGGACTTGAGCAACTGGAGGAAAAGGCGCAGGAAGACCCGGTACTTTGGTGAGAGGAGATGGCGATCACAACTGCAGCTTTAGGTGCCTGGAGTGGAGGCTTCAGAGGTGGGGTCAGGGCCCGGGAGAAACTTCTCAGGTGGCAAGTGAGGCCGCGGCTGTGAGGGAGAGAGTGCGGGGCGGAAAGAGGAGAGGGCCCCGGCGAGCCTCGGGCTCAACCAGCTCTCATCCATCAGGAGCAGCGGGAGGAAAATGAGGGTGTGTGGGTGGCAGAGGCCAGGGAGTGTGGACGCTGCAAGTGTTGTGCTTTAGCCAATTCACTCAGCCACCGTGTGAGGGACGGAGATGTAACGGACGACTCTCCCATAGTTTGAGCCTCTCTTCTCTCTACAGGCTCACAGCTGTGCTGGGGAGCCAGACTGTGTGGTCTTCTGGCACTCGCAGGGGCGCCACTGAGAACCTCCGGCCACCCCCAGGAAACGTCTGGAACAGCAGGAGCAAGGCACCAACGAGGCCAGCCTGTGGCACAGCTGCCCTCGGCCTCGTGGTCCCAGGGAGATGCCTAAGATCCCAGTGACCAGGTGCCCCGAGAGACAGGGCCTAGAATGCCGAGCCTCTGGGAGAGATGACGGTGAGCTCCAGCTCACACTGAGAAGGAAGGGACGGTTATTCTAACATCTGACTGTTTAAAATGTCCCCACTGCTCTCCAGTGGTTCCAGCTGACTCAGCCTCGACTAGTGGCCCCGTTGGCTGGGGCCTCGGCTGGCGTCTGTGGGCCCCACATTCCCTCCGGGCTCCTGCGGTGGCGGGAAGGTCTGTCCCGGGGCTGCTGGTGCCAGGCTGGATCTGGTGACATGCGCAGAGGCTGGGCGCAAGGCTGGGCGCAGCCAGAGTCGGCCGGAATCAGGATCGGCACTGCTGCTTCCTCTCTGGGGATCCCAGCTAGAGGCTCCCCTTCTCTGCTCACTTTTAAATGGGGATGATAATCTTACCGGCTTCATGGCGCCGTCGTGGGAGATGAGTGAATTAATATCTGAAGAAAGCAGGATGTCTCAACATAGCAGGAAGCTCCCCTCATGGCTGCTCTGTCCCAGCTCCTTGGTGCACGCAAGTGGGTGACAGGGTGGCCAGGCTGCCCTGCCCCCTGCAAGCAGCTCGGGCCACTGGGCTCTGTGTCGCATATTGGCCTTCTGCAGTTTTCGTTTAGGAAGAGGGGTCTGTTGCTTTGAAAACACAGTGTCCGAGGACCCTGGCTGCCCGAGAAGATGCCAGGCCTGCCCTGCTGCAGGGGAGGAAGCGGGCGAGGGGCCCACCCGAGTGTAGAACACAGTGGCTGAGGGGAACGTTCCCTGAGAGGCCGAGAAGAGAGGAGAGGCTGCTGAGGGCCAGAGCCGGTGCCCAGAGCCTCCACCGGCGCCAAGGCCCTGTCCTGGTGCCGGATCGGGGCGGGGGCTGCGGGGCTCTCCACTGGGGGTGCGGGGTTAATGGTTAAGCCGTCGGGTCCTCCCTGGGGTGGAGGTTAATGTTTGAACATCAGACGAGTCACAGGAAATGCCGCTCACGGAGCTGTCACCGAGCCCGGCACACTTATCACAAATGAAAAATTAACTCTTCAGCTATTCCGGGTTAGGCGGCCAAGGTTTTCCCGGCATTTTGTGGGAACGTTTCAGTGTCGCTGTGATATCTGCATGGCCTGATCACTGGGCTATTTATTACTTTGTTTACAGAAGCCTATACCCCCTCAGAGCTGGCTGGTAGAATGGCTCTGGCTCTCCCTTGGGGAAGAATGTTCCAGAAGAACAGTGTTGTGGCACTACAGGAGAGGTGCGGGCTTAGCAGTCAGACCTGGGCACGTGCCCTGCCCTGTCATGTAGGTGCTGTGTGACCTCGAGCACAACACTGGTCCTCTCTGGGCCTTAGCGTCCTCACCGTCAGATGGGGACATACATGCCAACCCCCTTCCTCCCTGCCTCTGTCCTGCTGGCTGCCCACTCCCCAGAGCACCCGCAGGAGGAAACAAGCTTTATATTTTGTGCCTCTTTCAGTGAGTGAAATTCACTTAACATCAAGCATTTAAAGTGAACAATTCAGTGGTACTGGCTACATTCACAATGCTGTATGCAACCACGAACTCTAGCTAGTTCCAAACCATTTTCGTCACCCCAAAATAAAACCCTGTACCCACTAAGTAGTCACTCCCCATTCTTCTCTCTCCCTAGCCTCCGGCAATTACTAATCTGCCTTCTGTCTCTATAAATTTGCCAATTCTGAACATCCTATATAAACAGAATCACACAGTAGGTGGCCTTTTCTGTCTGCCTTCTTTCAGGGAGCATAATGTTTTCAAGATCATCCACGATGTAGCATGAATCAGTACTTCACACATTCTGGCTTTTTATTGCGCTTTTCTCTGACAAACGTTCCCAGCTCCCTTCTGGACTCCCCTGGGCTCCCGATGCCCTTTGGCAGCCATGCCCTGTCCCCCGGCCCTGGGGCAGCCTGGGGCAGGCTGCAGCTGAGCCGGCAGCACCCTCCTCGCCTTCCGTCCCTGCAGGGCCTGGGAGAGGAGGCTCCAGGAGTGGGGTCTGAGATGCTCCGCTTGCACCCTGGGAGCAGCACAAGGGGGTCACTGCAAGCAAGTAGGAGGCTACTGAGACCACCCAGCTCCCCCAGCCACATTCCCTCCAGCCCAGCTACAGCCACGTGCCACTCTACTATGATTTCCTTCATATTTTTTCCTTTAAATCAATAGACTTATATATTTTTTAATTTTTTTATTTCAGCATATTATGGGGGTACAAATGTTAAAGTTACGTACATTGCCCTTGCCTCACCGCCCCCCTCGAGTCAGAGCTTCAAGTGTGTCCATCCCCCAGAGGGTGCGCATCGCACTCACTATGTATGTAAATACCAATCCCCTCCCCCCCCACCTGCCCGACACCCAATAAATGTTTTTGTTCTTTTTTTTTAACATTTTGGTTACATTTTATATCTTTGCCTCTCCCTAGCAAGGGTTAGAGGGTTGCCCTTCCCCTCCACAATGCTCACCACATCCCTCAGATGTGGGTCTACCCCCCAACCCCCGAATCCCTAGTGAACACCACCACCCTTTGACCACCATAGTGTTAATCAGTCAGTACCAATTTGATGGCGAGTACATGTG
>VBSM01003199.1:5997975-6018830 GCA_008086735.1 Cheirogaleus medius | reverse complement strand
GCAAGAAAAAAAAAGAATAATAAATTAATTCTTTTTCAGGGCACCTACTACATGGGCCCAGACAGGATGGGCGTCCATGTGACAGGCTGGATTCTGTCCCCAGATGTTTCTCTCTTCCTGCCAGGCCTAGAATGTTCCCTCTAGGATGCATTCCTTTGATTCTTATAAGGACACTGTTCTTCCAGAGTTCCTTATTAAAAAACACATTTCCTGGGTGGAGTCAGGCCTGGGCCCTCTTTCTCTTCTGTCTTAGCTCGGATCTGACTTAAAACAGTCGTGGTTCCTACCTGCTTAGGGTCCTGGAGCCTTTGAAAATTGGATGAAAGCTCTGGACTGGCTCTTCCCCAAACTGCACACATGCGTATGCATAAACACATTGACTGTCTTCCAGGGGTGCCCTGAGAAAGGGGTTCCCTGAGAAAGAGGCATATATGACCTGCCCCTGGTTAAGGACCCCTTACCTATTAGGAATTAAGCCCTGGGAAGTGGGTGGGGCTGCAGGAGCCCCAGAGAGAACCCAACCTGTCTCCTCTGCCGAGTGCCCCATCAGCGAGGGCACCTAGCCTGGATCCCATGCAGCATCTGTCTTGGGGATCCTGCCGGATCAGGGAGGAGAGGCCCCCAAACAGGCAGGCCCGCTGCCCTGGGTGAGCCTCTGGGCTGCCGCTGTCTCATAATCTTCCAGTCTGGCCTCGGGGGTGTTTGTGTTCCCCTAACTCGACTTCCCATCCAACCAGCCTAAATTTGACCACCATTCTTTCCAATCTGACAACCTAGCTCCCTTGATGTAATTCTAGAAACCTCCCACCCCACCCCTCAGTTCCAAGATTCCAAGCCCCGCCCACTCCTGCCTAGTTTAGAAAGGCCAAAAAGAGAGGGGAGTAATACTGCAGTGCCCGCTCTGTGCCTGGCACCAGGCTGGGCATTTTGTGTGTGCTATCATGTTTCCTGCTCAGTCTTGCGGCGTGGGTGATTCTCTCCCCGTGGCACAGTGAAGTGATGGCCCTAAAGTCACACAGCGACCAAGAGGCAGAACCGGGTTTCGAACTCAGATCTGGCTGCTTCTAAACCTGTGCTCCAGGCCTCTTGAGCCTTCATAGTCTGTGCATGCCCAGAGCCCAAAAAACACCATCTTCTGAGCCTGCAGGGAGAGGGCCAGGTGGGAGGGCGGTGCGGTGATGGGCACTGTGGCCCCATCTGGGCCTTGGTTTCCTGGTCTGTGGGCAGGAGCATCTCCCTCGGTGCGGCACTGTGAGCATCTGTATGTAAAGCACTTGGTACAGTGGCTGGTTCTAGAAAAGCCAGCCATATTTCTCCAGCTCAGTGGCAACTGACCCTAAACCCTGTGAGCCGGTGGCCCAGCTCCTAGGGTCTGTGGGAGAGGAGCATGCCAGGCCCATTTGGGGCTGTCAAGGTGCCCCTGGACAGGGCTCGTGGGAGAGCAAAGTGGCAGCAGGGCTCCAGCCAAAGGGCCTGGGGGTCGGCAGCCTGCACCTGCAGCGCCAGCACTGGACAGAGCTGGGAGCTGGATCTCAGCCCTGCCTGGCAGCCCAGAGCACAGAATGCAGCTGGGCCGTCCAGTCCAAGGAGGGGAACTCCTCAGGTGGCCTTGCAGGACTTCCTTCCTGGCTGGTGGCTCCCTTCCCCAGGCTGGGCCCCCGATCTGAGAGCTATTGTGGGAGTGCGCTCTCCTCCCCCCTCCTCTGCAGAAGGGCTCAGAGCAGGCTCTTCATCCCCTTTCTGCCTAGCCAGCCAGCCAGCGTCTGATGAGCGAGGGCTCTGGGCCGGGCACCCGGGAGGTGGGAAACCGCTGTCCGCGTGGTGAGTGGGGCGCAGCGTGCAGCCTGGGCCCGGGTGCAGGGCGGTGAGCAGCAGAGCGGGGGCTGTAGTGGTCTCGTGATCTATCACGCAGAGAAACGCAGGCGGCGGCCTCATTGTCGTGGCTGGAGGACTAATAACTCCATCCCTTCTGTGAGAGGCGCTGCCTGGAAGGGTTTATCTCAGTGGCATTCTGGAGGTTTTCAGTGACTGGGCCAGCAGGGCATGAAGTTACGTATAAAATGCAACTTCCTTGGAGCAGAGAGGAGTGGCAATGGGAGCCTGAGAAAAGATCATTATGGGAGTGGTCAGGCCCTTGCCAGCCACGACGGACTCCCCGGAGACCCACCTGCTAAATGGCACAGGATCTGGCATCAGGAGAAGCCCTGGCGGGGTCAGAAAGGGGGTTAGTTCGTGGTGTGTGGTCAGGAGTGTGGACTCTGGAGCCCAAACCTCAGGGTTCAAATCCCTTTCCCCCTTTACTAGAGTGTGATCTTGGGCAAGTTATTTAGCCTCTGTGTGCCTTGGTTTCTGCAATTATGAGGTGGTTGGGGTATTTACATGTTACAGTAGATTTTACCATAAAAATAACAGTGCGCAGCCCCCACTGCTCACCTGCCCCACGCTTGGCACCCACAGGTTCCATGTTTCGAAACTGCACACATGACGGCTGGTCAGAAACCTTCCCCAGGCCTGACCTGGCCTGTGGGGTTAACGTGAATGACTCCTCCAACGAGAAGCGGGTAAGCCTGTCGACCTCCACCCCCAGCCCCAGACGGGAGAGAGGACAGGGTGGAGCCAGCCTGGGGCGGTGGATGGGACCTGGGGGCTGCCCTCTGCCCCCCACATCCCTGCTCGCTGGGGTCCACGGGCTGCTTCACTGCCCTTGTCTAGCAACCTGGAGATGACAGCCAGGAGCTGACTTAAATGAAGACAGGGGCTTATGTGTATCAAATTTGTAAAATCTGTAAAACTAAGAGAGAACATTCTTACGATGGGTGGCAGGATGGAGGTTCAAATGTATGCTTTGAGATGCAAATAGCACAAATTTCTAACTGGTTTAGTAAGTAAATATGCACACAGTGGGCTTCAGGATTCTTTGATGAAGCAGCACCACAAAATCTCCAAGGACCAGGTTATTTCTACCTCTCTTCCTGCTATCCCGGGGGCTTCTTCCTAAGGCTGTCACTGCTTCCACTGTAAGGTGACTGCCATCAGCAATTGCAGCCACAGACTTTTCCACTACTGCTTGCCCCAGAGGAGAGGCAGCCTGGTTTCCTGTGGTTCTTTCCTAAGAGCAAGAAAGCTTCTTTCTCCAACCCACCCCCCAAGCCTGTCCTCACATCTCATTGGCCCAAAGTGGACTTAAACCCGCCCACCTCTGAACCAATCATTGGCAGAGGGCAGTGGTTCTCAAACTTTTGGGCCTCAGGACCCCTTTACATTCTTATGAATTACTGAAGACCCTAAACCACACCAATCAGAACCGTTGGTTTAGACTAATCAGCTGGGAAGAATGGAGCTCAGCGCCCTAACCACAATGTTCATGCAGGATTAAAATTGTAAAATCTCAAACCTAGGATTTAACAAAGGGAAATGTAAAGTTCTGGCTTTAACTCAGAAAATTAATTGTCTAAAAATGGTGGAAAGGAGACCTAGCTTGGCTTCAGCTCACATAAAACAACAACAACAAAAACAACTCTAAGATTGGAACAATTTCCAGACCACGTGGTTCCCTGGTCCCTAAATACTGGTTCACAAACTGGTACAAAATTTTGTTCTTTACTCTTAGATTTGAACCATCCTATTTCTTATCATTAAAATGTCTTCTTTTTGTTAACTGATGGTGAAGATATGCATTCATTGGTTTTCTTTTTTTCCTCTTTTCTTTTTTCAACGTCCTTTCTTGGCACACACCACTATACAGTTGATAAACGCCAATAGTAGACTCAGACTGTCAGAAAGATCAGGCATAGATGCCACATGGGTACATATTATAAAACGGGGTTTGCTTATCTAGAGCAGAGGTTGGCAAACTACAGCCCTTGGGCCAAATTCAGGCCCACCACTGGTTTTTGTAAATAAAGTTTTATTGGAACACAGCCAAGCCATTTGCAACACAAAGCTTCTTCTGCATGATGAGGGCAGAGCTGAGTAGTTGCAAAAGAGACCAACCAAGAGGCATCCAAAGCCTAAAATATTTACTGTCTGTCCCTTTAAAGAAAGTTTGCTGATAGCTGATGTAGAGGCCACAGAAAGCAGGTGGCACAGTTAGGACACACAGCACAGAGAGGCAACAGTATCCGGGACGGATGGCAGTGAGGCTTCTGGACCCCAAGGACTCTGGGGGTGGTGGGATTTACAGATGTTAGGAGCTGAGGGACGAAGGTCCCAGCAGGCCTCCCAGGAGCAGGGTTCTCTCTGGGTCAGGCCTTACAGATACAAGGCAGGAAGATGTCTGCATGGGAGCCGGCTGAAGGTCACCTGGTGGACAATGACTACAGCCACAGGACAGTACAGCATATTCTGTCTAAACACTCCACACTTGTCACCCTGTGCCTCCTCAGGCTCGTCCAGGTATCTCCAGGAGCGAGGCTGACACCCTCAGCTGTGGGGCTCAGCCTGTGCATGGCAAGATTAGAGGTTGACACATTGGTCGCCAATTTTTTTGACATATCACAGATCTTTGATGTCCCAAAGTCTACAGGGACCATTAATCTAAGGCAACCACTGCCCTTCAAGGGTCTTCCCTTCATCCCTGAGCGGTGACTCCCGGCTTCTGGGAGAGCGGGTATGTCAGTGGGGTGGCTCAGTGTCACTTGGCAGCCATCTCGTCAAAGGCCACTTCCCGTGGTAGGAACATTGTTGGTCACCCTGAGTCAAAATCTACCTCCTTTCTGGTAAGTTTCCCTCGACTGGAGTGCACACGAGGTCTGGCCCTTCTACATGTCAGTCAGTCTGTCTAATACTTTTCTCCCCTAAGTTTGTTTTTCTCCCCTCCAAGTGTAACATAACCGGTTTTCTTGGGCACTCTTCAGATGACACAATCACCCTCCTCCAGAAATGTTCCAGTTTATTAATGTGCCTCTTAAAATAACATGCCCAGACCTGGACAAAACACTCCAAACATTCCTACGTGGCCAGCTGCTCACAGCACTCCATCAATGTAACCAGAATAGATCTGATTTTTAGCAGCTACATCGTATCTCAGACTTCATACCATCTTATACCGGGACTCACCTTGAAGCGTGGGTGGTGGAATGGGCAAAAATTACCATGCACTCAATGTCTTCTAGGTGCCAGGCTTTGTCTACATACTCCATTCCATACCTTATTTGTTCTTCCGATAAGCCTGCAAGGTAGATATTATTATCCCGATTTTGCAGATGAGGAGTCTGAGGCTCAGAGAAGTTGAGTAATTTGCTCAAGGTCACACAGCTGGTGAGTAACAGTCCTGGGTTTGGAACCCTTATCTCCTGGCTTTGACGCCTGTGCTCTTTCTCTACAATACACTGAGTGACATCATGGAGCTTGGGCCATTCATTTTCAAGGTCATTTTCATATGAACAGCTGTCAGCCAGGTTTCCCTATACTATTTTTGTGCCTTTAAAAAAAATTAGTTACCCTTTTCTCTTGGTTATAAAGTAGCACTTACCCACTGTAGAAAAGTTGGAAGTATAGAAAAATTACAAAAGAAAATAACCACTCTATTCATAAACCTATTATACAATGTAGAATTAACCATTATTAACATCTAACATATCTTCTAACAATCTTGTTTCTATGCATGTATAAAATTGAACCACAGGAAATGGCTGATAGTCAATCATTTCTGATCTACAAAAAAGGACAATTTCATATAATTCAACCTAACCCTTTTTTACATATAGCTGGAGTCACCTTACACATGTAAAATTTATATTCTGCCTTTTCATATAATAAGACATCATCAGTATGTCCTGACTTCTTTTAAACTCTTGGTAAACAATATTTTACTAGTGATATAACATCAAAGTCATTTGGATTTAAAATAACTTAGTTAACTATTCTTCTATTGTTGGGCATTTAAGTTTTTTCATCACAAATAGTTCTGTGATAAACATCTTTATGTATACATATGCTTTTATATTTCTGATTGTTTCTTAGAATTAATTCCTGGAGGTAGAAGTGAGGTCAAAAGGAATGCATATTTCAAAGTTTCTTCTTTTTTTTTTTTTTTTAAGCTAGTCAAATTTAGCAGTGGGGGGTGGAATACCAACTTTAGTGACACTAATGTTAATAAGTTCTGATAACCCACTCAATCAGACCAGCCTCAAAGGTTCTTGATACATATTTCCATATTACTTTCCAGAAAGATTGGAGCAATTTTCACTGCCACTATACTCTTCATAGAAAATTATTACTTTTAAATATTTGTTAATTTGGTTGGTAAAAAAATGGTATAGCATTATTTTTAAATTTTTTAGTTCCTTGATTCTTTTTAAGACTATTGTACAATTTATTTTTTTGAAACTAAATGCAGGTTTTCAATCTCTATATTTCAGTTTAATTTTTTGCTCAATATTCTAGTCCACTGAGATCTTTTTGAATCAAAGATGAGCCGACAGAGTGAAGTGGCTGCTGGACAGCGAATGCCTGCTTGGCTACATTAATAGGAGCGCAGCATATAGAGCAGGGGAGGTGATGGTCCCCTTCTACTTCTTCCTAGTCAGAGAATATAACTGGGGCTTTTCAGCTGTGTGGTTCTGGGTGTCTTATTTTAAAAGGACATTGGCCGGGCGCGGTGGCTCATGCCTGTAATCCTAGCACTCTGGGAGGCCTAGGCGGGCGGATCGCTCAAGGTCAGGAGTTCGAGACCAGCCTGAGCAAGAGCAAGACCCCGTCTCTACTAAAAATAGAAAGAAATTAATTGGCCAACTAAAAATATACAGAAAAAATTAGCTGGGCATGGTGGCGCATGCCTGTAGTCCCAGCTACTCGGGAGGCTGAGGCAGAAGGATTGTTTGAGCCCAGGAGTTCGAGGTTGCTGTGAGCTAGGCTGACGCCATGGCACTCTAGCCTGGCCAACAGAGTGAGACTCTGTCTCAAAAAATAAATAAATAAATAAAATAAAAAGGACATTAACAAACTGGAGCATATTACTTGAGCAAAATGGTAAAAGATTGTGGAAAGAGGTTGAAGACAAAGGGCATATTTAATGCTGAGAAGATGAACAAGGACGGACAAGCAGTGTAGCTGTATTAGAAAATGACAGGCCTCCGTGTGATCATCATAACTTTTTTCTATAAAACAGGCCTATGTTCAAGACAAATTCACTTTAAGTGGCTCCAGAGGCAGAAAAGGGATGAATAGGTGCAAGTAATCGGTTTTAGCTTCAGATAAGAAAAAAATCTAATATTTTGTATTGTTGTTGTACACCAAAAGACTTCCTCAAGAGGCAGTGAGCACTTTGTCCCTAGAGGTATGTAAGCAAAGGCTTGAATTCAGAGTGTCAGTAAGGGGTCGTGTACTTGGGGTGGAAGTTTAAATTGGCATCAGATGATCCCCAAGAGCTTTTCCAAAACCAAGACGTTATGATGTTATGAGTCTGTGAATTGATGTCCTTGGGGTAGGAAGAGAACAGCAGGCAGCGTTGGTGGGGTTCAAGCGGCCTTCTGCAGGTACACTGAGGCAGAGAAGGGCAGAGCCAGCCAGGTGGCCAGGTGGGGCTGACATGTGCCTCTCTCTGCAGCACTCCTACCTGCTGAAGCTGAAGGTCATGTACACGGTGGGCTACAGCTCCTCCCTGGTGATGCTCCTGGTGGCCCTCAGCATCCTCTGCGCTTTCCGGTGAGAACACGCTGACGCCCTCCATCCCCCCAGCCCTCCCCAGCCACAGACTTTGGGTCTCTTCTTAATTGCTCAGGACAGAAAGAGGAAAATCTGGGTGAACTACCTTGTTACCTCTTGATCTAAAGGTTATCTGTGGCAAAACACTGAAGCTCCTGTGACCTCACTCATTCTTTTATTTGTTTAACATTTACTATGCATTACTGAGAACTTGCTGCAGCCAGTTGCTTTACGTATACTATTTCTAATTTTCACACAGTGCTATGAGATAGGTAACATTACCCCCATTTTCCAGGTACATTAGCCAGATTCTTGGTTGCCAGAGACAGAAATTCACCTCAAAACAGCTTAAGAAAAACAAAGGTGTTCTGATCTACACAAGTGACAAGTTCAGGGGCATCTGCTTTAGGCATGGCTGGATCCAGGTGCTCAGAAGTATCAGCAGAAGTGGGTCTGTCTTTCCCCTTTTCCCTGCTCTGCCTGAGCCTCATCCTCTGGCAGGCTTTCTGCAGGGGTGGCAGAGATGACCGCTAGCAGCTGCAGGGGCACTCACTACCGGCTCAGCAACATCAGGTGCAAAGAGAGAGCATCTCTTCTCCGTTTGTTCCGGTGAAAATCCTGAAGTTCTCATAGGCCTGGCTTAGGTCAATTGCTCAACTCTGAGACCATGGCCAGCGGTGGTGCACTCTGATTGGTCAGATCTGTCACGAGGGTGAGGAGGGGGAGCCGTTCCCACCCGGGGCTGGAATGGGTTCCCTATAAGAAAGCCTATTTCTACCAGGAATAGCAGAGCAGAGCCAGTAACAGCCTTCTGGCCCCTACAGGAGAGGAGGAAGCCTGGGCTCTGGGAGGTGAACAGGCTTGCTCAAGGCCATAGCTACTGGGGTCCGCTTTCTCAATTCTGTGAGTTGGAGGTGGTGCTAGGTCCAGGCAGAATATAATGTTACCCCTACAATCCCAGCTTTTATTTATTTTTTTAACTGCAGCATGAGGCACCTGGGGGCCCAGATCCTCATTCAGGTTCTGTTCACAGACAGATGTCTCCCGGAAAGAGCGGATGTCCAGGGCCTCGGTTTCCCCAGGGCACCGAGGGCGGGCAGGCATGGCTGAGTCCCAGCCCCTCCTGCTCTGGCCTATGGCGCTGCATTCTCTCCCTCCAGGAAGCTCCACTGCACACGAAACTACATCCACATGCACCTGTTCGTGTCCTTCATCCTGCGCGCCCTGTCCAACTTCATCAAGGACGCCGTGCTCTTCTCCTCGGATGATGTCGCCTACTGCGATGCCCACAGGGTAACAAGCCTGGGTGCCCCTCCGTGTGGCCAGGCCTGCCTGCCTTCCACACCCTAGCTTTGGAGAGGGTAGTAGCCCAGTTGTCTTTCCCCCAAGTCTGCCGAGGCTGAACTTAATGCCAAGGGTAAAGCAGCTGGGCCAGGAGGTTCAGGGAGTGCCCATGGCCGCACAGGCGCAATCTGGGTCGTGTAATGACAGCAGTTCATGGGGGAGCTGTGGGGGTCGCTGCTCAACTCCCAGTGTCCAGGAGTGAATTAGCCACGCTGCAAATTAGATACATAGTGAGACCCCTCTTTTCCCTGCTCCTGCCCGGCTGTAGACAGATGACCAAGTGTAGAGAGGGTTGAGGTTGATTGTAAAAAGAAAAGGGTGAGCGTGTGCCTGTATGTCTGTATGCATGTGTTTGTAGGAAAACCATTGTGTTTTGTCAAATCTAACCCCCTTCCTCCTTCCAAATGCCCAGATGACTCTTAATTCATCTCAGTCATCCCATGTTTCAGTTGGGAATTCTTTTGCTGCAAATAACAGAAAACTGCACATTAGTGGCTTAAACAGATGGGACTGTTTCCCACAAAAGCTGTCCACAGTTGAACAAGCCAGAGGAAGTGTAGTGTCTTCATGGTGCTATAAAGGACACAGTCTTTTTCCCTCTTTTTGCTCTGCCATCCTCAGTGTAGGCCTTTGAGCTCATGCTTCACACCACATGGTTGCATTATGGCTGCTGCGACCCATCTCATTGTCCATGTTCCAGGCAAGAAGAAAGAAAGTAGTCAAAGGTGAAGGATTTTTTTTCCTTTTGGGTGGCTTTAAAAGGCCTTTGTATTTGGGAAAGTACGCCCTTCCCGAGACTCCTACCTACATCTCATTAGCTGGATTTGTGTCATGTGACCACACTTAATTGCAAAGGAAGCTGGGAGATGGCGATTTTACTATCACAGTCTCCATAGTAGAGGCAAGCAAGGGAGAAAGAGATTGAAAATTGAGATTGGTTCAGCCAACCTGCCTGCTACTTCCCACCACTCACACCAGTTTGTGTTGTTTCTAGTTTGTGTGTGTGTGTGCGTGTGTGTGTGTGTGTTTTCTGACTCAAACTGAGAAGTCTCTCAAGTAGGATCCATGTCTCTCACGGAGATCTCCAGGATGAAACAAGAGCACCTGACTGGGAGTCCGGAGCCTTGAATTCTAGCGCTACCCTATTACTGACCAGCAGTGGGCAAGTCCAACAATGCCTGATAGGGAACCTTCTTGGGTTTCACTAAACATCACACTCACAAGCTGACCATGGGCCTTGCTGGGAACCGGAGCCTCTGGGAAGGCCGTAGGGCAAGGACCACAGCTGGCCCTCCAGGCAGCACTGGGTGCTCCTCCTCAGGCCTGTCCTCACGCAGTCCCTGTAGCAGCCCAAGGGCCATCCCAGGAGCTGTCCTCTCCCCAGGGGACAGCTCAGTGTGAGGAGGGCAGACTCACCATAGCACAAGTACAGGAGTCACGCTGGCCTAGAGGCCTCACGCCCCACAATCTCATAGGCATAGCTTCCAGGGACCCCTGCAGGGGACAGGCCTGTTAAAAGAGTCACTGCATCGGGCAAACCCAACACTATAGCATCCCTTTTGAACATCTGGAGGTCTCCAATTCTGGTGCAAAGTACAGTCAGGGGCCATTTTTACCATAATCCATGTTGCGTAATTGGCACATCCCTTCATTATCTGTTTCCAAGGAAACCGAGCTTGGAAAGGTTTTGTAAACCCTTTGCTCAGAAATCCCTTCCCTCTCTAGGCCTCAGTTTCCTCATCTGAAAAATGAGGGGTTTGGCAGTATCTGACACAGTTCCTCATCTAGCCTGGCAGCCAGTTCCAGAATTTGAACCCAGTTTCTGCTCGTGCCATGGCTCGTTGACCATCTTGGCTGAACCCAGTGGGCCTGTGGACTTCCACTCTCTAGAGAATTCTGTGGGCCTTCTGTGCTAATGAGGGAAGGCCACAGGAGATGGCCTTGAACCCCAGAGGCTTGCTCTGTGGCCTGGCTTCTGCCCCTAGAACACCCTGTTGCTTTCTTTGGGGCTGGCCACCAGGGAGAAGGCCAGTCACCCAGCCTGGGCTCACCTGCCTCTCTCTGTCCAGGTGGGCTGCAAGCTGGTCATGGTCTTCTTCCAGTACTGCATCATGGCCAACTACGCCTGGTTGCTGGTGGAAGGCCTCTACCTTCACACGCTCCTCGTTGTCTCCTTCTTCTCAGAAAGGAAGTACCTCCAGGGATTTGTCGCCCTCGGGTGGGGTAGGTTTCTCCTTGGGTATGGAATCTGGGTTGTTTGTGGGAAGGGGCAGCAAGTTGAGAGTCAGAAAGATTTGGCTGCTAGTTCCAGCTCCACACTTAACTAACTTGTGTAATACTAGGCAAGTTGCTTGATGATTAACCCTCTGGTCTCAGTTTATTTATCTGTCAAATGGGAAATAATAGCTAAAATGTAGCCCCAATTCCTGGCATCCAAAGCCTTTCACGATTTGGTACCACTCAACACTGTTGCCTCATCATCCTGAGACAGACGTCCTTATGTTCTCTTTCTTGATTCCTTTCTGTAGCAGGATGCTTCCGAGTGCTGGTGTCAGAAAACTGAGCTGGGACAGGCTTTGAACATAAAGGAAATTAATTGATGCATGTAACTGAGAAGTCCAGGGATTGTCAACTTCAGGCGGTGCTGAATCCAATAGCTTAACAACATTTCTTTCTGTCTCCACTTTGGCTTTTGTAACATCAGCTTTGTTGTTAGGCTGGTGCTCCCAATGTCACTGCCAGCAGCTTCTGCTACTGGCCTCCTTGCTGCTGAAGTCCAGTAGAGGAAGGAAGAGACTATGTTCCAGCATTTTGAACAAATATTCTGAGGTTCGCTCTGATTGGACCGCTTAAACTCATACCCATCCTTGAACCAATCACAAGGGCATGAGAGTAAAAAATATGCTGATTGGATTAAGCTACTCAAACCACATGATTTTTCAAAGAGAATTCAGGACTCAGTTTCTAGGAAAGAGGGGAAATGGTGGCGAGATGGCCAACTGCAGGCCCCCAGTCCATCTCTTCCTTTTCTTTCCGGTCATTGAAGATGATAACAACTTCCCTTCCTGAGCGCTTACTATGTGCTGGGCAATGGGTTCCACAATTTACACATATCATTTAATCATCACAACAGCCTCCAGAGGCCTCTCAGAGACCTGGGCTCAGAGACGTGACAGAACATGCTCAACTCACGCCGTAGACAGGGCAGACCCAGGACGCAAACCAAGGCCTGTCTGTTTCCAAAGCCCATTAACTTTCATCCTGCCATTAACAGATATCCATCCGTCTACCCACCCACCCAACCACCCATTCCTTTATCCATCCATCCATCCATCCATCCATCCATCCATCCGTTGTTCATTTGATAAACACATGTAAGTTACCCACTGGTTCTAGACAGAGAGCCTGGTTCCTGTGAGTAACTCACAGGCTTACCGTGATAGTCTTGTGCCAGCCATTAGCTTCCTTTACTTTCTTCCTCGTGCCTTTAATTAAGAGGTGTCCCTGCCAGGATGCCCTCTACTGCCTTTTCTGCTTGTCTAAATCCTTTCGTGCAAGGGCCCTGTCTCCCCATCAGGGAAGCTGCCTGAGCTGGCAGAGCTCACTGAGACCTCCTGCTTCTGAATCTTGGCAGCCTGGTTAGCACATGACCCTCAGCCAGTAGGAGCTTGTAGGGTTGTGCAGATGTTGTGCAGAAGCCAGCAGTCCCAGAGCACCTGGGGACCAGGGACTTGCCTTATACAACTGACTCTGCCAGAACAAGTACCCAGTTTGGAGCCCAACTCACTGAACTTTAAATCTCAGATCTACCAGGATTTAGCTGTATAAACATGGACAGTTTCCCCACCTATAATATCAGGGTTGTAATTGATTTAACATTCTTTGAGCACTTCTCTGTGTTCAGAGATTACAAAAAAAAAAAAAAAAAAAAAATACCGGTTCCATTATTTAAGGAATTTGTAGTCTAATGGGGAGACAAAATGACACTTTGAGAATATCTTTGCCACAGGTTTTTAAGAGGTTGAAATGAAATAATGAGAGCCTTTCTTTCTTCCTCAAATATTTACTGAGCCTTACTCTAAGCCAGGCCCTGTGCTGGGTGCTGGGGACTGAGTGGCACGTAAAGCAGCAGTGATTTCCTTCTGGCTGGCCGGCCTGCCAGGCCCCGGAGACCCCGAAGGAGCCCTGGGACACCTGAAGCCCCACCAGCCATCCTGAGAAGCCTTTCTCATGCAAAGGTGATGGCCTCTGCCTCAGTTTGTATTAGGTTGCTTAAATGGGTACATATCCATTGTAAAACTTCGCAAAAATAATTACTTTTTAAGTAGAAAAAAAAATTACCCTAGTCTCAGATAGTGAACTTTTTCTGGGATTTCTTTCCAGCCTTTGTGTCTACTCACAGTTTTTCCCCATATAGTTGTGGTCATTCCATGTGTAGAAACTGGAATTTTGCTTCTTTCCATTAACACAGAAGCATGTTCTGTATTATTTCAAACCTTTCACATTTTTTTTTTTTTTTTGAGACAGAGTCTCACTCTGTTGCCCAGGCTAGGGTGCCGTGGTGTCAGCCTAGCTCACAGCAACCTCAAACTTCTGGGCTCAAGTGATCCTCCTGCCTCAACCTCCCAAGTAGCTGAGACTACAGGCATGTGCCACCATGTCTGGCTAATTTTTTCTATATATGTTTTTAGTTGGCCAATTAATTTCTTTCTATTTTTAGCGGAGACAGGATCTCGCTCTTGCTCAGGCTGGTCTCAAACTCCTGACCTTGAGTGATCCACCTGCTTTGGCCTCCCAGAGTGCTAGGATTACAGGCATGAGCCACCGCGCCCGGCCTCAAATCTTTCACATTTTTAATCATCATGTAGATATATTTAACCAGATACCTATTGTTTGGACATTTAGGTTATTTCTGATTTTTCACTTTTACAAATAGCATACCGATGAGTACTTTTATGGTCAAAGGTTTTCTGAATGTAATACAGAATCCCAGAATTTGGGATTATTTGACTACTGAATCAAAAAGAATGAACTCTTTCAAGACTTTTGATACTTATCCAAAGCTTTTGCTTTTTCAGAGAGGCTGAAGTATCAGTCTATGCCCAGAAAAGAATGATAGCTCTGGCCTGTACCAAGCTCTGCCTCAGTGAGTGAACTTGGACGGTGGTTCTGACCACTCTGCAGCTTGCTGGGGCCCATGCCCAGAGTCTGTGAGCCAGTGGGTCTAGGGTGGGGCCCTAGACTCTGCATTTCTAACAAGTTCCCAGGTGATGCTGGTCCAGGAACCACACTGAGAATCACTGACTTAAAACATTATCAGTTTTTCAAACTTTCCAACCAAGTTGCCAGTAAAGATGGAAGGCAATGAACAGGTGCCCCTCAAAATCCATGTTCTTTTCCCAAAGCACCCAGAATTGAGGCAAGACATTTCTTAAATTGTTATTTTTACAAAGTCATATTCGTAGTTGGTTTAAAGAATTAAACAGGACAAAAGGTTTGTAAGGAACATAAGCAGCCTCTTGCCTCCACTGCTGTTGCTGAGCTCTGCTCCCCGGGAGTAAGGCCCTGAAACTCTCTCAGCTGCTCCTCCTAAGACCACTCTTGTATTTCTAAATAATACACTTCTATTTCTTGATGTGTGTGTTTGAAGCTTTAGTTGTTGGCTCTTTATGATGAAAAATAAGGATATAAAATTCTTCACCCACTATTTCTGTTTTCCAGTACAGTTTCTCACAATTGTTGGTTAAATCATATTTAATGTGTACATTATTATATCTATGTAAATATTGTTTACTACTGAGCCGAGTGGCATGCAATGATTTTACTTCCAATCTTATCTAACTATGCATTTTTCCTGGAGTCATTTTTCATTTGTTTATTGTTTTATATATATTGCTGTCATTCACTCTCCGAAATTCTCCGGAAAACCCTCCAGTGCTATTTTCCAAATCACCAAATGCAGTAGGAAGTCTATCAGTTCCTATTTGTTTGTTGGTTTGTTGCTGTATTAGTTTCCTAACGCTGCCTTAGCAAATTGCCACAAACTTGGCTTAAAACAACAGAAGTGTATTCTGCCACCGTTCTGGAGGCCAGAAGTCTGAAACCAAGGGATTGGCAGGGTTGGTTCCTTCTGGAGGCCCTGGAGGAGAATCTGTCCCATGTCAGTCTCCCAGTTTCTGGTGGTGGCTGGCAGTGCTTGGCATTTCTTGGCTTGTGGCCACATCACTCCCATTTCTGCCTGTGTTTTTACGTAGACTTCTTCCTCTGTGTCTCCTCTCCCAGTCTGTTATGGTCTTCTTATAAGGATGCCAACTCTATTGGAGTAAGGGCTCCCCCTAATCCAGTGTGGCTTCATCTTAGCAATTACATCTGCAAAGAACTATTCTCAGGTTCTGGGTAGACATGAATTTGCAGGGGTACACTATTCAACCCATTGTATCTGCCAGTGTTCTTTCTAGAGCTTTCTACCTTCTCGTTTGATTTGGGCTGGTTCTCTAGACTTGCTCAGCTCTCTTCATGCTGAGAATTCCTTTCACCTTCTTTCGCAAATCCTGTTTCCTTTCTTTCTTGTCTCCTTCTCTTTGGTTTACTCTCTGGTTGTGTTGGAGCACATCCTCCAGTATCTGTCTAACAAAGAGTACCCGGAAGGAATGTTTTTTGTATTGCATATCTGAAAATTTCTTTGTTCAACTTTCACACCTAATTTGTTGTTTTGTTGGCCATAGAACAGGTTGAAAAATCATTTTCCCCCAAAATTTTGATGGTTTTGTGTTTTGGCATCTGGTGTTATGGGGACTGTCATGCCGTTTTGCTTCCTGAACCTCTTTACTCACTTCTCCCTACCTAAGCTGCAAGACCTTCTCTCTGTATTTTGAAATGTCATACGGATGTGCTCTGATGCAGGTCTCTTCTCATCCATTTTGCTGGCACACGGTGGCCTTTTGATCTGGAAACTCGGGTCCTTCATTTCTTGAAAATGTTCTTATATTATCTATTTGATCATTTCTTTCCCTCTGGTTTCTATCCTCTTTTCTGAAACCCCTTTTAGTCAGATGGTGCACGTCATGGAATCAGCCTCTCGTTTTCTGATTTCTTTTCTCCTGCTTTTTAGTCCACTGTCTTTTTGTTCTGCTTTCTGGGAGTTCTATTCTTTATCTTCCAACCCATCTATTGCATTCTGAATTTTGGTTATCATATATTCAATTTCTAAGCCCTCTTTCTTGCCCTCTGCATGCTCTCTGCTGACAACATCCTGTTTGTGTCTTATAGATGCAATCTTTTCTCTTATCTCTCTGATGATATTCCTTAGGGTTGTTTTGTTCAAGTTCCTTCTGCTCCCTGCATGGTCTGTTTCCTCTAAGTTCCTTTTCTCTGATTGTTTTGGTTTTTGTCTTTTATGTAATAAGATGTCAGTGACCTTGGCTGTCTGTTCCTATTTAAGAATGAATCACTTCAGAGCCAACTGCAGTCTTGAGGGAGGGGGGAGCTTTTCTCTCTTCAGAGAGACTGGGCTGGAAGTGGCCACTGTGTTGAGGGTGTCCCCAAGCACTGCTATCTATAGGCCCTTTGTCCCAGCCTGCTCGTTTCCTGTAGAAAAGAATCCTTTAATCTCCTGCCTGGGCGGGCGATAGAGGACTGGCTGCTAGAGGTCTGAAAACTAAGCAGCCTGAGAACCGGGGCTTTTACCATTCAGCCT
This sequence comes from Cheirogaleus medius, assembly GCA_008086735.1. Taxonomy (NCBI): domain Eukaryota; kingdom Metazoa; phylum Chordata; class Mammalia; order Primates; family Cheirogaleidae; genus Cheirogaleus; species Cheirogaleus medius. The sequence goes on along the minus strand of VBSM01003199.1, from coordinate 6,002,143 downwards.
ATAGATGAGTATGTCCATTAGAAATGCAATCTGAGCCACACATATAACTGTAAATTTTTTATTAATAATAGCCACAGTAAAGAAACCCAGGTGATATTAGCTGCAATAATATATTCAATTTAACCCAGCATAACCAAAATAGTACTATTTCTATGTGTAATTAATATGAAAATTGTTAATGACATATTCTATATTCTTTTATTCATACTGAGTCTTCAAAATCTGGTATATAGCTTCCACTTACAGCGCAGTTCAGTTGGGACCAGCCACATGTCAGGTGCTCGATAGCCACGTGTGGCAGGTGGTCACCACACTGAGCAGCACACCACACCATCACTTCATTCTCGTGTTCAGCAAAGTGCCCTTCTCGTCCTCTGCTGGCTGGAGCCCCAGTTCTCCTGGGCTCAGTTTCTCCAGAGAACAAGCTCTGTCAGGGATTCACAGCTAACTGTTTGGTCTCGTGTTGGCCACCCGGGGTAGTTACGGTGTCATATCCAGACCTCCACACCACCCTGCTGTCCAAGCCCTACCCCACCTCCTGCCCCCTGGCCCTGAGCACCTCGAGGTGCTCTCAGCAGCATTCCCTCAGGCACACATCCAAGTCAGCTTTCTACCCCTGGGACGTCAGTTGCCGCTGCTCTGCCAGCTTTCCTTGTTCCTGAATGTGTTGACATCTCTCATCCATTCCGCCCTTCCTTCCCAGTCTTTGTGCTTATGGGCTTGTACCATTTCCATTTCCTTCCTATTAGTTTGGAGGAGCTTCAGGGGAAAACAGAGATAAATGTATAAGTTCGGTTTGCCGTGTTTAACCAGCAGTCAGGAAATGTATTCTATCTTCTAAATTCTCATGCACTTTCTCTTCTCTAGTCCAAAGTGTATTTTTGTTTAAATATGACAGTGACGGCTTACGTTACAGGTTAAATGGCCAAACCTTTTACAAACCAATATTTGTATAAAATTCATGCTTCTGCCACAACCTGTGTTCACCCCCACCCCCACGCTGCCCCCACCATCAGGCAGGTCCCAGTTCGTGAAGGGGCTCCACCAGCTGCCTCCATGGGCTCCACGCACCTGCCCAGAGGTCCCAGTCCCCTCCTTCCCTGCTGAGGTCCCCTGGAGTCTGGCCCAGGCTCCCAGGAGACCTCAAACCCCAAGTGGCCTTTGGGATCTGTCTGATCCTGCCTCAGTTCCCAGGACATTCCTGATACCCTTAAAGCATGTGGCTACACATTTACACAGGAGGCAAAGGGGTTTCCATGGAAACCAAGTCTCCGCCGTTGCTCCATACCTGGGCGGGGTAACTGATTGTTTTGTTCCTCATCCGTGTGTTGAAAATTGAGTCCTCTCTCCTTTGCCCCTCCCTTTATTTTTAATCCTCAGGTTCTCCAGCCATTTTTGTTGCTTCATGGGCTATCACCAGGCTCCTTCTGGAAGATGTTGGGTAAGCTATCGGAAGGAGAGGAAATAAGAGCGTATTTGCCCAGTTTTTCAAACGGCATAGATACTTCTTTGGAGCTATGTGGGAAAGGCCCGTTTCTCACATTAGGGCCACAGAAGAGCTCTCTGGAGTAATGCCCATTGCTCCCCAGGTATGAGTTTCCAGACGGGCCATCCTCTCGGCCTTGGCCACGCCTGCACCCTCGGGGGCCTCCCTGACTTCTTGCCCACCTGCCAGCTCTGTGCACAGGTCAGGCGCCTCAGAAGAGCCATCAGTCAGGTGTTGCGCTTTTCCTTCCTCCCGAGATCTCCCTCCTAGACGCCTCCCTAGCCCTGGGTGTTTAAGAGCCCTGCAGAGCTAGGATCTAAAGAAGTCAGGCTCTGAGGGTGGAGGAAAGCCCCAGGGACGAGCCTGGAAGTAGGCACGTGGGCAGCAGGTGTGACAGAGCTGGGGAAGCAGCGAGGCAGCGTGGCGCAGTGGGAGTCAGCTTCTCAGGGGCATAAAGACACAGCCAGGCCAACAAGTGGACTAGGTCGGGTGAGGAGAATAAGTGTCTTATTGTCCAAATTCAGCCCCAAAAATTGCTTCAAAATAAAATTTCTTAACTGGACAAATTCACTTTTTTAAAAAAAAAAAACCTCTATTTTTGGTCTCTCTAGAGAAAAATGAAAAGGTCTGTTAACATTTCCCATTTTTTCTTGTAGCAAAAAATCAGCAGAGCTGTGGCTGCCTTGAACCCCAGTTTGCCAAGTACCCCCCACCCCTGACATGCCCCGACCCTGAGGTCCCATCCAGCCACTTCGCTCACTGATGTCATCTGCCTGGCCTCTGTCAGCAGCCGACTTGCCGTCGTGCTCCTCAGTGAATTCACAGAGCTAGCTTTGGGATCCGGGGTCTCACAGACATGCACAGAGACAGGTGGCCACTCCCTTGGGCCCCACAGTGCTCCTGGGTGGCAGGAAAGGGGCAGGCTCTAACGGTGCTGGGCATACCACTGCAGCAGCACAGGGCCACAGGCGTGGGTCCTTCATAGCAAGGACCACCTCAGGGAACGTTTTCCTGCTGGCCATCCCAGCCCCCACTCCTAACCATGCCTGGCTGTCCCTCCCACAGGTGCTGGGACATCAATGCCAACGCGTCTATCTGGTGGGTCATTCGAGGGCCTGTGATCCTCTCCATTGTGGTGAGTGGCCATCCTCCCCTGAGCTGGGGGTCGGCAGGAGTGACAGGACTGGCCTGCAGGGGCAGAGGGCAGGCAGACAGGGCTCCCTCCAGGTGGCAAGAGGTTGGCGAGCGTGGGTGGGAGTGGGGAGGGGGCGGGCTGGAGGCGAGAGCTTGCAGCCCTCGCTCTTTTCCAGGAGCAGGAGCTGAAGTGTGGAGAGCAGAGCTCCTTGTCCTAAACAGGCGGTCTCCACCGGCCCGAAATTCTACCTTCACTGGTTCAGACCTATGGGTCTTGGTCCTTTTCCTAGGCATTCTCTGGTTACCCTGGGATGAGTCACTGTGCAGGGATCATAGGAGAAGGCCGGGTGCAGCTGGGGAAGGCTGAGTGAGGCCTGGCCTTTGGACTTGGCAGCCTGGCACAGGTCTGGAGTGGTGGCCCCCGGGCAGAGGTACAGCCCTTGTGCATCACCTGGGAGCTCTTTAAAAATACGGATAGCCAGACATTCGGGCTGTCATTGTTCTGGGGAGGGGCCTGGGCACTGGCCTTATTTTTAAGTGCTCAGGTGATTCCACAGGCACCAGGGTTGACAGCCCCGTAGGCGAGCCCGCGGGTGTGGGTAAGAATAGCAGGACGGAGGAGGGAGGAACCTGTGTCTGGGTATGCGAGCTAGTGCACTCAGGTTTTGAGGAAGATTTCTCCAGACAAAGATTAGGACAGAAAGAAGTTTATTTACTTTTCCTTGGGTGGAAAAGGGCCAACACAGGAGCAAAGGAGGTAGAGAATGTTGGCAGAGAGAACCAGGTATTCAGGCTCTTTATTTAAGGGGTGAAGAAGGTCTATGGCCATAGCCAAATTAACAGGGTACTGCTGCGCCCGCTCCGTTCTTCCTTCTCGCAGCAGGATGATAACAGAAACTGCAGCAGGACGTCAAAGTCCAAGAGTTGGCGCCCCCCTTTTCCTCAGAGACAGGATTATTGCAGGAGATGTGACTCTGCCCTCCAGATATGGCTGAGGCCTGACGCTCGCAGCCGCTGCTCACTCAGGAACTCTGTAGTAGCAGATTCTCAAAGCAATTTTGAAACAGAGAGACGGGCATCTCTTTTCCGTTTGTTCAGCTCTTTTCAGAAACTGTGCAAAACAGAACTTCTGCGGGGTGCCTGTTATGAAGAGAACTCATAGGATTGATCTTTAACTGTTACTAGGAAATTATGGGATTAGGTATTTTCCTCTTAAATTTTGCAAGGTTGCCCCTTTCAACATGGGGACACACGCGGGTCATCTCATGTGTGGAATCAGCCCCACAGCTGGAACTAAGGTCCACACGGCTCAGAGGGTGCCCAAGGCTGCGGAGCCAGTTGACAAAAAGTGTCCTTCACAGGCTTGCTGGGGTGGGGGTGGAGGGAGGGCACAGGACAGGGCAGCAGGACCCTCCTCTTCCACTGGCTGACTGGGGGGCCTCTTGGGACTGGTTGGGAGGAGGGAGCCATTCCATGGTAACCATTTCTTCCCCCAAAGCAATCAAATTCACACCCAAAAGTTACAAAATGCATATTTATTTATTTATT
>VBSM01003199.1:5984202-5994576 GCA_008086735.1 Cheirogaleus medius | reverse complement strand
GCTGTGAGCTATGATGATGCCACTGCACTCCAGCCTGGGCAACAGAGTGAGACTCTATCTCAAAAAAACAAAACAAAACAAAACAAAACAACTGAGAGATGAGGGATTGACTCCAGGGAGAACAAAAAGGAAAAGAAACCCAGTACGCTGTATTACACAGATCTCACCAGCATATCCCCACGGTCAGAGTAACGTCAGTTCCCACAGCTGCGTCATCACTAGATCAAGCAGGAAGGTGAGCCATGGGGGAAGGTGTTTGAAAGACAATATCCTGCATCTTCATACTGGGAAGTCCGTAGAAAATGCCCCAAACCAAAAAATCCAGAAGTAGCAACATCAGCATATTATTTAGAATCAGTTAAGAGATTTTCAAGCAGTAGTTGCCTCTGAGGAACAGGAAATGGGGGCAGGGGTGACAGGAGGCTGCTGGGTTTTGTAAGAAGAATCATTTGACTCTTTAAAACCATGTGCATACGTAAGTTATTAATAATAATTATTAACACAAGTTATTAAAACTAAAACATGACTTAAAAAATAAAGAAAGAGAGGTGGAAAATCACTGCCTACTAATGCAACAAGATATTGTGAGGTTAAAAAAAAAGTAAATGTATTTGCACAGTGGGAGCCTTAACATGAATCCCAAACTTCACAGTGTCACTTGTTTATCTACTCAAAGCTATTTCCTTCCAAAAATAATGTGATGTTGCTTTCAGGAAAAACATAACAGAAGATAAAAATAAGTAGATGAAGGATCAGTGAAGAAAAAAGAATACAAAGATGGTTGAGGCCGAGCACTGTGGCTCACACCTGTAATCCTAGCACTTTGGGAGGCCAATGTGGGTGGATTGCTTGAGGCCAGGCATTTGAGACCAGCCTGAGCAATAGCAAGACCCCGGCTCTACAAAAAATAAAAAAAATATTGCTGGGTGTGGTGGTGCGTGCCTGTAATCTCAGCTACTCAGGAGGCTGAGGCAAGAGGATCACTTGGACCCAGGAGTTGGAGGCTTCAGTGAGCTATGATGACACTACTACACTCTAGCCCCAGCAACAGAGTGAGACCTGTCTCAAAAAAAAAAACAAACCCAAAAAACAAAAAAAAAGATGATTGTGTTAATACACACAAACAAATTTGATAAAGTCCTATAAAAGTGGGAGAGCTGGGTCATAAGTTTGGTTTGGAGCTTCCCAGTAGCCAAAGCAAAGACAGAAACAATCTGTTTCAAGATTTATGGTATCTATAAGACGAAGACAAACTAATGGCCACAAGAAGCCCCATTGTTATAGGCTCTAGGGCCTGATAGAAACTTCTTCCAATGGGTTTTCCTAAAGGAGTTAGCCCATCCTCAACAGTGTTTCCACAGTAGAATAGTATTGTCCAGCAGAGCCTTCAATGGGGAGACCCCTGCCTCAGGATGCTCCCCTCATCCCCGGAGCTCTCTTCAGGGCAGGGTCCTCCTCCTCTTCCAGGTTCCAGGGAGGACGCATGGGAATACCTCACTGCGCAGGACCAGGTCTTGCTCTACCCACCTCACAATGGCCCATTTAGGGTGGGGGTTTGAGGTCCATTCAGGTGAAAGCACTTGACCAGGCTCAGAAAAGGGACCATGCTGAGACCTTCGAGACCAGGTCTGCCTTGCCATGGATGGGGACTTCCTGTGCCCCACAGCTGGGGCATGTGATTGGGTTGTGAGCCACCTCCCTAGGAAAATCTTTTGTCAAGCAAAAACCAAAAGCATTTTCTTAATGTCCCTGTAGGAAAGTTTCTGAAGAAAAAGTATCTTTAAAATTTTATACATACGTATGTATGTATATGTTCTTATGCATATATACACTCATATAAATAAAACATACCAGTGCACTTTAGCTGGGGCAATGGTGTGAGACCTTGTCTCTAAAAAAAAAAACAAAAAAAAACCCTTTTTCAAAGTTGGGCATGGTGGCACCCCTGTGCCTATAGTCTCAGCTACTTGGGAGGCGGGAGGATCGCTGGAGCCCAAGAGTTCAAGACCAGCCTGGGCAATACAGGGAGACTCAGTCTCTAAAATAAATAAATAATAATAATATGCATGTGTATATATATATATACTCACACACACATATATGTATATATTCTTCAGTTCTCATTCTTAATGATCATAGAATAACTAGAATTTAGTAAACTTGCTGGCTTGTGTGAGGCCGGCGCTGTGTACACTTGGAGCACAGCTAACTCCCTCCTCTGAGCAGCGAAAGTGCACCCTTGGATCCCAGAGTAGGTGAGCCCTAGGTACGCTGCTGGCTCTGCGCCAAGAACACAGAGCTCTAGTCATGCTAACCCCCTCTGTGACTCAGTTCCTTCACCTGTAAAGTGGGGATCCTCCCGCCTCCCTCGAAGGGTTTTGTGGAGGATTAAACGAAGCCCCTGGAACCCAGAATCCTACAGTTACTTAGGCCAACCTGTGCTCCTTGTCCAGGTTTGTTTTATTTCAAAGCTTGCCTTTAAGTGCTTCCCAGTCCCCGTCTGACAGTGGCTCCCAGATGGTGGAACCATCTGGGGATCTTTAAAAGCTCCTGATGCTCTCGTCCCCAAACATTTGGATTTGAGGAGTGTGACAGGGGCAAGAGCTCCCAGGTGACCCTAGTGTGCAGCAAGGTTTGGAAACCACTGCCCTGATTAAGTGTTCCTGCCCCTCAGCAGTCCTCATCGTATGTAGCAATCACTGATGCCTGAGATTCTAAGCAAACCCTTCTAGTTTCGTCACTAACTCTTGTTAAAACAACATCCCTGAGCAGTCGTACATATTGAGCCCACCATAGACAATCCAGAGGGTTGGTTCATCGCCTCTTAGGGTCCTTTCCAATGTCGTGAGTAGCTACGGGCAGGCCTGGGTGAGACTAGGGAGGAGGGGTTGGGCCACCTAAGGTCAGAGCTGTGGCACTCAGGCCTCTGTGGGGGACCCTGGGGGCAGTCCTGTAAGAGAGGGGAGGGTGGCCCGGGGTGCGTCCCTGAGAGAGGTGAGCAGGGAGGACATGCGGCAGAGACGCTGCTTCCCGAGGTTCTGCAGGCCTCTTTGGCTCGAATCAGGCGTCCCAGACTGGAGTCCCTCCCCTGCAGAGCTCCATGCCAGGATCCTGGGGGCACCATCAGGAAGACAGGGAGCTCCAAATACCAGGGAGGGAGGGTCCTGAGAAGCACAGACCCCGCCACGGCAGGGAACATAAAGTCCTGGCTATGGAGATGCATCCACCGGTCCATTAAGCAGGGAGGTCAGACCCCACTGCTGGCCGGCTGGGACCTGTACCTAGTTTGTTCTGACTACATGTTAGCTTTTCAATTTGAATTTGTTGTCCATGTTTAAATGGCTTCAGATTTCCAGCTTATCTTGAAAACAAGACCACACTGGGTGGGCCCAGGGTCTCACCCTGGGTGGACCACACCCCTCCCACTGGGGTGGGCACACTTCGGTGCTGCCACCTTCTGCTTTCCCAGAGGCTCATGTTACTAACTCAGGTGAGCTGCCCGGCCCCACCAGCCCGAGGTAGCAGCCCCTGACACCACGTGTGTTCAAGGGCCTATGCTAGACATCAAGGACAACAGATGAGCGGGAGCCTGTCCTTGGCCCCGAGTTGCTCAGTGTGAGCCGGGTGTGCAGACGCAGCCAGGGGTGCTGTGGGCGGCCCACAGGAGGTAGCCCAAGCTCCCTCGAGGTAGGGAAGCGAGCTTGGAGCTAGTGATTAAGGACTTGGGGAGGTCAGCTGTCCAAGCTGGGTGCCGAAGCACCTACACTAACCCCTGCTGCCTCTGCTCCCTTTGCAGGGACTGGTGGTGGCTGTCCTCTACTGCTTCCTCAACGGGGAGGTGAGTAATCTTGGGTTGCTTAGATGTCTGGGGGAGCTGCTAGCCACTGGATGCTGGTTCAGAAGGAGCTACCTGGGAAGGGTAGTGGGGAGGGGGTCAGAGGGTGGCCAGGGCCTCAAGGCAAGGTGCTTGGCTATTCTTGTAGGAGTCTGAGCTCACTTAATGGGAGTAGCACAATCAGCCGGTAGGCTTGTTAAAACAATTGCTGGGCCCCACTCTCAGTTTCTGACTCAGCAAAAGTGGATTCTGTAGGTCTGGGCTGGGGTCTGAGAAAATGTTTTTTAACAAGCACTCTGGGTGATTCTCATCCACGGGCAAGTTCAGGAAACACCGGAGGAAGTACAGGCACCCCAGTGAGAACCCAGGCTCTACTGCCCTGCTGCTGGCTTGACGGGTGATCTCAGTCACTGCCCTTCTCTGGGCCTCAGTCTTCCCATGTGGGAAACAGGCAACTTGGAAGAAATGTCTGCAGCTCAGTCTTCTGAGACCACCAATGAGTGTTGACCCCTCAGGAGACTGCACACCCGGTTTGGGGACTCTGGCCTTGCACAGAGCATTTGAGTCAGGACATGAGGCTCCAGGCACACAGAAAAGCTGTGTAATCAACATTAGTTACAGTACTGCACACAAGTAAAGCCTTTCTGTGACTGTTGACCCTCTATGTGGTTTGCCACACTTGAATGGGAATGACCTCTGATGTTTCCCAAACATCCATTATCAAGCCTAGCCTCAAAGGTTGGGCTGTTCCATTTGGGGATTGTGAACAAATTTCCAAGAGCAACTCCCTAGGTTCCAGATAAGTTCTGAGCTTGGGTGCCTTTCTGGGAATAGGTATTCAATTGTCCCAGGAAAAGATCTGGATGTACAAGTTCTACAGTTTGTGAAACAAACCACAAGTCCTTTTGTTGGGATACAATGTAATGAGATCCCCGGTGTCAGTGCCTGGGGTAGTGTCCCTACTGGACAGAAGGGCTGGAAATGGTCAGTCTGAGTGGCCTGCAAGTGAGGGGACAGCAGGACCGCTGCGCAGGAGTGGCAGGGCCTGTGCAGAGGGCCCAGGGGAGCATGTGGGGCTCTGGGCACAGGGCTGTCTTCTTCTGGGCTGATGGCTGGTCTCTGGGGCAGGTGCAGCTGGAGGTTCAGAAGAAGTGGCGGCAGTGGCACCTCCATGAGTTCCCGCTGCGCCCCGTGGTCCCCCGCTCCTCCTTTAGCAATGGCACCAAGGCCAGCACCTTGGAGCAGAGCCAGAGCACCTGCAGGAGCAGTGTCATCTGAGAGGCTGGAGTGGGGCCACCATGGACAGAGGCTAACGTGGCTCCCGAGAGGGCTGGATGCTGATGTGTCCAGAACACCCTGTGTTCTCTCCTGTGCGGGCAATGCCCCTCCCCCAGGCCTTGCATTCCTCAGAACTGAACAGAAGGGACCTGGGGCACCATGGCACAGGATAGGGCCTGGGACTTGGTCTGTTTGCTCTTCTGGGAAGAGCAGCTCAGGGGTCCCCAAAGGCAGCAGGGAAATAAATGGGACCTGGGATGAGGTCTGGTCTATGTCAGTCCCTTTGCCTTGACACAAGGTGAGGGAATATGCTCTGGCTCACTCACAACCCTTTTCCTGCATGAGGAGGGGTCCTCCCTGGTCCCCCAGCTGCAGTTTTTTAGGGACAGGCTTAGAAGCCCAGGCAAGGTGAGAAATAAAAGTCCTTGGCTCTAGGCAAATCCTGTCCCTCACTGCAACTCACCTGTATAGTAGCTCTCACCTGAGCTAAATCAATCTGGTAAAGTCACAGTGGAGGTCAGGGCAGCCCGAGGGCCCCCAGCCCCTTTTAGTATCCCTGACACGGTATGAGACACACCCCTATTCTTCCTGCTCTTTTATAGCCCTCTTCAGCCTGGGAGGCAAGTGCAGCAGAAAATGGGACAGGATCACATTTTACAGATGAGAAACAGGTCCAACAAGACCCCGTACTCACCCAAGCTACTTAGCTAGGAGGTGGAGTTTGGATCTCAAATGCCCATGCTCCCAGGCAGGGAAGGACAGAGGCCCATCTCCTGTGCCACCAAGCTCTTAGGGACTTTCGTCTCACCCTGCACTCTGGCTCTCAGTTCCTTTGAGTATCTGGATTCCCTGCCCCCAAGTGGGGATGAAAGAGGACTAAATATTTGAACCCTTTTACAAAACAAAACCTGCTAGTGCTCAGGGTATGGCATTCTGGAAAGCAGAGACAACTCCCTCCAGTGTTGAGGGAAAAGCATCTTGCTTGTGGATGGGCCAGCTCTAGTCCTGGCTTTGGGTGACCCTGGACAAGTGTGTCCCTCTCTGGGCCCTGGCTCCACACCTCCCCTCCCTCACTCACCCCCTCCACACCTCAGAGACTGCCCCAGCTTCCCACTTCCCAGGCTAAGGTGTGGCCTATGGGTCAATGAGCTCTGCTCGCTGCAGAACCAAGCAGTCCACAGACACCCTTCTGGGGTGATCATGACTCTGCCCAGCCTTGGAGTCCACGCCTTACACCTTGGAGCCGCACTGCCTCCCGACTCTGTGCATCTGAAATAACAATCTTTAAAAATCGCAATAGCGGTAGGTGTAGGCACTCAGCCCAGCCCAGGAAGGGGACCTGCAGTGACAAGGGCAGGAAGAGACCAAAAACCCCATGCAATCCATGGGAGCTAGAATGCAGGGAAAGCCAGAATTTACCCAGTGGGGGAATGGAAGGGGCCTGTGTAGAACACAACGGGCTGAGGGCAAAGACCTCACCTACTTCTGGGCAGAAAAGGGACTGGAAAGGGAGCAACTTGAACCAAAACACAGAGCTGCTGGCAAGGATGGAAATCTCCACTGGTCCCCGGCCCCCTTCACCTCCACTCATCCTAGGACAGTTGTTAATCATTACCCAGGGCTGGCTGTTCCCCTCACCCCCTGGGAGTCTAGCAGGTCCAGGTACGTGCTCTTTGAAATGTGTTCTAGGATCGGAAATAGTACCCCGAGGCTGCTGTCTGACCCCTACAGAAGAGGAACACGCACACACACTGGCCTTGGGGAGCACTGTGTATTCAGAAGTCAGGTGGGCTCCTGGGAGGGCTTGCTCCAGAACTCTTCTCGAAGGAGAAAGGAAACCCACCTTAAGGCAGGATTCTGACAGGCAGAGTCCCCAGCAGGGACAGCCAGCTGCTAGAAGCTGGGGTTATCCACGGGTTGTGAGGCTCCCACGAAGCGCAGGGGTCAAACCAAGTCAAATGGCTTGAAAACTACTATGTGCAAAACAACCTGAGGGAATCTTGAACTCTGCTTCCTTGACATGGCCAAAGCTAAAGCCAGTGACATATGCATGAAGGCCCTTTCGGCTGGTGGAAGAAAGTCCCAGGCACTGATTGGACCCTTAGCTGCAAGAATGACCCATTCTTAGCAAGCTTGGGCACCCTGCGATCCCACAGCCCATATCCCAGCACAGCGTCAATAAAACAGGCGTGAACCGGGCTTGGCTGTGCAGCTGGCCCAGGCACCAGTTACTCACGCTGCTTCCAAACCTATTCCAGTCCAGGGAAGAAAACTCAAGAAAAGTTTTAAATGTTTTTCTCCTTCTATAATCAATACCCTAATAACGTGGGTAAGGCTGTGCAGCTGGTGGCACTGACGCGCCCTCCTGGCCTCCAGCCCTGCAGACCAGCTGCAGAGGCCCCTGGGCCACTTCTGGCCGACCACCCAAAGGTTATTGGTGAAGAAGCAGCAGTTTCAAGGTCATTGTCCCACCCCAGCCCACCAGAGGCCACATGTTGGAAAAGTCCCATCCTGACCACACTTTCTTGTAGAACCTGATGTCCCTGGGTGGGGTGGGGGGGCTAAAATTTCCTTGGTTGTTGCCAGGGACGGGTGATGCTGTTGACGTGAAGGCCACTGATGGCGTTCAGGAAGAAGAGAAAGGAGGCAGTGAACTCGCACCAGAACATCAGGGTGAAGCCGATGAGCGTGACCTGGTTCCTGAGCAGGATCACAAAACTCAGGAGCCCCCCGCAGGAGAGGACGAAAGAGACCAGGAGGAGGACGGAGCCCATGGCCCACTTGCGCCGTGAGTGGACATCCTCATACACCTGGGACACTATGAGGAGCTCCAGGCCAAAGATGGCGGCCACCACGGACAAGGCGCCCACGGTGCGGACCAGGACCACGCCCACGGCCAGCCCGGGCACGTGGGCCTGAGCCAGGTCTCTGAGGCAGCGAGGCTCACTCTGGTTGGTGGCAATGCAGTAGTGCCACAGCCCGAACAGGCGGTCCCCGGCCAGGAGCCACCGCCCGTTGCAGATGGAGACGGAGGACAGGACCACGGCCAGGGAGGCACACGTGATGATGAGGGTCCGGATGAAGGATTCAAAGAAGGACCGGTGGGGCCTCCTTTGGCCCAACAGCCTCTGGGCCTGGAAGACACCACAGGAAGCACCGGGTCAGTGAGGGCCCTGCAGCCCCTCCAGGAAGAACCTGGAGCAGCTCTTGCAGCTCTCACAGCCAGTTTCTCTCTGGCCTCACGTGCAGCCTGCACGCACCCCTCTGCTCACGGCCTCCGCAGCACAGCCCCACCTTCTCCGGGGAGCCCTTCCCCACTCCACCTGTCCTGTCCTCCACCCTAGACCGTTAGCGTTTACAGTCCAGGATTCACCAGGCACGAAGAGTTCCCTGACCTTTCTTCCTTTCATGATCTTTAAAGTGGGTGAGAAATCCAATGTTCTGGCAAATCCTAGTAGGTTCTGAATTCAGAAAACCTGCCTTGCCTGGCTCCAGCGACCCCGAACTTGCAGCTGGCCTAGGTTTCTTTGTGTGTAAAACAAGAATCCTGCCTGGCAGGGCTGGAGGGTGTACCAAGCGTATCAATACAAGGTCCCTTCTACCTCCCCAGGACACGGCCATTCTGTCCTGACCCCCGACAACCTGACCCTACATCCCGCCTTCAGTGCAGGACTCCATGTTACTGCCTCCTTTCCGTCCGTCCTCAAAGTGATGTTTGCACCTTGCCCTGCAGACTTGCACAGCCTGCACCCCTCCCAGAGCCTGCCAGCCAAACCATTCTGGCAGCTTCTAGGTGTGGGGAAGCCACTGCAGCTCTCCTCAGCCTCTGGTGCAGCCATGGAATGGGGCACTCCACTTGGGTCTCTTGGCAAGCCAGGCGAGGTATCCAATGAGAAGTCTCTTATCTCCCAGTCCTGGGACACCACCTGGGCACCGATCCCAACCCCTGACCCAGAAAGCAAAAGAAATACTTCAAAGAGTAAAACTCCTTACCCAGCCCTCTGGCCTGCACGATCCACCCTCCCTCCCCCTCCAACTTCAGCTCCCAGCGAACTCCCCCTGGGCACGCTCGGGCACAGCAGCCCTGTTCCCATGCCTAGAACTCTCTTCCTTCAGACCTACTGGCTCCTTGGCCTGAAAAGGCTTTCCTGCAGCTTCCTCTGCCCCTCCAGGACGACGCCTCTTCTCCAGTCTTCACGTCTCAGCTTAAAGTCTCCTCTGCAGCGAGGTCTTTTCTGCCCACCCAACCCAAAGCAAGTCCCTCCTGGTATTCTGCGTCAGGCAGCTGTTCGTTCCCTTTGCCATTCTGACACAGTCTGTAGTTACGTACTACTGTCTGTCTCACGAAGACACTATGTTCTCCGGAAGGGCGGGGCCCCTGTGTTTAGCCACCACCATGTCCCCAGTACCCAGCAGTGTTTGACCTGGGCATTCAGTGGGTGCTTGAGGAAAAGCTGTGGAATAAATGAGGGGTCAAGTTCACAGCTACTGTCATTTCCACCTGAAGCTCCCTTCAAACCACATCTCCTGCCCAGTCATAAATTAAATCATCTTCTTTACAGCGTGTATAGAAGCAACCAGGCTACATCCCAGCTTGGGAGGTAAGCAAAGCAGACAGTCACTGCTAAGAAACCAGAGAATGGAGAAATGAGGACCTTGGAGGGTGCACCCCAAGCCATGTGCCAATGGAGTCTTCCAGAGGCAAGTCTGGGCCACATGTCTCCCTGAGGGACATAGAGCAAAGCCTTGCTCCTGGGAGACTCCTGTGGCCAGAGCCCAGCAAGCCTGTCTGCAAACATGCCACAGATGCAGGCACTACTGCTGATTTCAACCCCAGGGACACAGGAATAAGGATGCAGTTTGCTTTCAGCACCTCTAAGTAGGATCCTATTTTATTCTCAAACCTGTGAGGTTGGTAGAGTAGGAAGCTCTGTTGGGGGTACATAAAGAGGGAAACTATTCCAAGAGCAGGTGCTTGCCCAAGTTCACTCACCTAAATCACAATGCTTGCTATAGCTGCCCAGACAATGGTATAATGTGCAGGAGGTGGAATCCATTCAGCTAATACATACTGGCTCTCAAACTGTGTCCCCTTGCTTCCAGGAGGGGTTGTAGGCACTGAAGCAGGGGTGCCTGGGGAAGCTGAGCAGGCTGGCTCTGGGCCCCCTTCCTCACTTCAGCCACCACAGACCCCTGCAACCTGATGGAGACCCTAGGGCTCCAAGAGTCTGTATCACTTTTTATTACAAAAAAAAAAAAAG